>WNWK01013800.1:0-53887 GCA_009830355.1 Cherax destructor | reverse complement strand
GGGGGGGAATCATTGGGTATGGATGTGTTTTTGGGGGTTAATTGTTTGGGCATTGGGGTTGTCCAGGTTGGGGGACATCTAAGGTGGTTGTATTAGAGCTTCCCCCTGAGTCTGGGTTCTCCTGTCCATCTGTCTTTCCTCCTTTTGTCTCTGTACCCTCTCTTTCAGTTTTTTGTCTTTCTTCCCGTGTTCTGTCGTGGTCGAGATACACATTCCGGTACTCTGACATATCCCTTATTTTTGTTTTTCTCCTGCAGGATCCTGTTTCGAGTCAATTCTGTTTTTGAAAATCACTTTGACTGGCCGGATTCTTCCTCTTGCAAACCCCCCTATTCTCAGAAAATTTGCCAGCTGGGTCATGTCATCTTCTCCTATTGCTTTCATGATGTTTTCAATCGCATTTTTCTCCCCTTGTCTTCTTGCTTCGTAAGTTTCCCCTTCAACTTCCTGGAGCCCATAAACAAAGACTGATCTCTCTCTTTCATTCTCCCACTGCCTATCCCTATGTAACCCCTGATTCTATTTAGTTGCCTCCATTGCAGCTTTCCTTTCTTCAATCTCTTCACTGTCTGTTATCCCTTGTCCCAGTGACCTGTCGCTTTCCCTTCTTAACTTACCCTGTGCACTGCTGTGGTCTGTTAGGGCTTCTACGTATAGCTTAGCTCTCCCTTTTACTACACTTCCCTCGATTGTTCCTGATGTGATCCTCTCTTTTTCTCGGGCTCCACGATGATCTGCATACAGTTTCAGTCCATTCTCTTCTTTGTGACTGAGGTAGCAGTTTCTGATACCATGTCCACATTGCTTTTTGGTTCTTTAGGCTGTTTCAAATTTTTCAGTTGTGTGTGTGTGTGTATGTGTGTTAGTTTTGTGTGTGTGTGTGTGTGTGTGTGTGTGTGTGTATGTGTATGGATGTGTGTGTATGTATGTGTGTGTATGTATGTGTGTGTATGTATGTGTGTGTGTGTGTGTGGGTTGTGTGAAAAGTAGTGGAGAAATTGTGTGTTATGGTGTATGGGTGTGTATGTGGAGTGTGCAGTGCTCCTCTACCTGTCGAAACTTGACTCACGCCTGATCTACCAGTTAATGTATTCTATGTTGTGTGAGTGATCTATGTGTGTGTGTGTGTGTGTGCGTGTGTGTGTGGAACTATATGTGTGTGGGTTTATTAAGTGTGTGAAAAGTAGTAGTTAAATTTTGTTATGGTGTATGAGTGTGTATGTGGGGTCTGCGAGGTCGCCTACAGTGCTCCTCTACCTGGCCTGACCTGACTTACGCCTGATCTACCAGTTAATTAATGTATTCTCTGCTTCACCTGTCTGCTGGCCCTTTTCTACTAGAAATTACCAATTGCTATTCGTTACCAAGTACTTGGTATCCTATTCCTTATCGTACTATGAGAGTTGACCGTTCACAAACAGCTTGGCGGTTAGGTAATTGGAATTTACACCCGACTCCCCGAAAACCAGGCATAGGTGAGATGTACTTGCGATGCAGGCTGTAGCAGCCTGTAGTATCCTGTAGATTGTCCAAGTCGATGAGGTGCTCTGGCGTATATCCACTTTCGTTTATTGTTGATATATAATATAACCTACACACCGTATTTTTTCACTTGTCACATATTAATTTCACTTTAATACCTTGGGTGACACATGTGGCAACGTCGCCTGGAGTACACTAGGTGTATGTGTGTGTGTGTGTGTGTGTGTATGGACAGCTAGTTTGCTCCTTAGATTAGCCATGTTGCAATCACTTTTACCTAGATAATATATGCTTTAAATATCAGAGTTGTTTCAATTACAGGTATTGTTGTAATTTATATTGCATTTGTTGGAGTTGTTGCTTCTACAGTATTGTTGCAACCCTTGTTATTGTTTCAACCATTATTTTCGTTTAAGCTACTGGTATTGTTGCAGCCATGATATTGATGTGGTATTGGGCTTGGGTACCTTGATGCCAGTGAAGGGTTCTTGATTTAAGAAACTGAAGTTCCTTTCCCCCCTCCTCTCTCTCTCTCTCTCTCTCTCTCTCTCTCTCTCTCTCTCTCTCTCTCTCTCTCTCTCTCTCTCTCTCTCTCTCTCTCTCTCTCTCTCTCTCTCTCTCTCTCTCTCTCTCTCTCTCTTTGGATCAAACCAGATTATGTTCCATTCCCTAGGCGCTGTATGAATACGTTCAAGTTTAGCGTTTCCCCTTGAAAATCTTAATAAGAATAAGCTACTTTACAAGAGAGGCAAAGCCTCTTTAGTACCCTTGACGGAATATGGATAACGTGTGACTGAAATATTCACAAATAACCCGAACTTAGGAGAGAAAGCTTCCGACGACGTTTCCGTCTCTTCCAGCTCATTGTTGCGATTTGCGGGTTAGTTGTGAATTATTTCAGATACAGTATTGTCCTTTACTCAACGGTGCTGAACAACACTGGAGGTCATGCATAATAAAATTTAATTATGATTCGTTCTTTAAAATGAGAGGAAGTTATTTTCGATAGTAAATGTGAAATTAAGGAGGTTATAAATACATTGAAAGTGAGTAACCGAAAAATGCCGGAGATATACAACTGAAGACATAAATGTGAGTACAATATTATCAGTCGCTTGAGCGTAGCAGAAAGCAGTTGAAATTAAGCTGCCATATGACAGGGTTGGCCACATATGCAAAACAGTGTTTCCTGGTAGTGAGGCGGAGCGTAGAAGTTGATGAAGGACAAAAAAACAAAGCTGGTTTGGCTATTAAGAGAATGTAGAATGGAGCTCGTCTCCTGCTTGGACAATATCACTTGCTAGAAGGTTGGCAAAAAAAAGTTATATTTAAAAGGGCAGCCATTAGCCAAGGAAAAATGCGAATAGGTTCAATGTTGGTTGAATAAATAATATATTCTGGTTTATAGTGAGAAGTTATAGGAGCAAGTGAAGGATTATAAAAAGTAGATTTAACAACAGAGATAGATTGAAACAGCAAAAAGGAATCTGCTTTTGTCAAGGAATATGATATCTGTTACTGTTACTCTCCTAAACAGTTAGTGAGCTGATAAGATTGTATAATGCTTTTACACTGTATTGATCAAGTTTCTAGAAAATCAGATGTCTCTAATAAAAATAAGATAAACAGAAACAAAGACTGATGTTAGTAACATATATATATATATATATATATATATATATATATATATATATATATATATATATATATATATATATATATATATATATATATATAAATATATATATATATATATATATATATATATATATATATATATATATATATATATATATATATATATATATATATATATATATATATATATATAATACAACCGCGGGGAAGTAGAATGATAGATCTATGCCTTTCGTGTTGCAATCAACACATCATCAGGAGCTTGCAAAATTGCAGAAAAGAGGAGGATGTCCACGGAAATACATTCCCAGAGGACCGCCTTCACTGGAGTGAGCATGTAAAGGAGGGAGAGAGGAGAGGGTACCGGAAGTGCCCCCAGGCACAACAGTGCCCACATCCAGAAGGATGAATATTATAGCATTAGAAAAATCCCACAAGCATTGATAATATAATAGCCTAAACCAAAGTAACGTGGAAATAATAAAAAATTCGGTCATTTTCTGCTATGACATCAATAACTTTAAATACATAAATATATTGTCAGTGATATAGAAGTCACTGGCAATTATATTGAAGCCTCCACGGGACTTCTTATCCATTTAAAGTTACGAGAGAAAACGGTAACATATAGAGGAGACTTCTAAAAAATATGTAAAGGAAATAGGGCTCATTAAAATAAACTCATTTAAAGGGGAAGACATGTGCAATAACTAGAAAGACGGCCACATATATTCATCCCATATAATTCTGAGGCAAACTCTGGTTTAACCTTCAGAAACTGTAGGAAAAATAGACCCTAATTCCTCTGTGTGGCACTACATTTAAGTCAGTTTGATGCATTCGGATAAGAGCCCAATTTTAAACTGTGTTCTATTGCCTCAACTAAAAACGCATCTAATTTGAACAGCCCGTCACTGATATTGTATAAAGCCTGTCTATCATGCTTAATAATTGCCGAATCTACAATATTCCTTTCAAGTCAAGAGGGACAAGGGAAGATGACTCTTGCTTCCCGACAATTTGCTAGGTTATTATTCCTGTGCTATACATATCGAATAACGGTGCTGGGACATTCTTACCTCCAATGATTTTATAGTTTGTCCCAAATAGGAGAGACCGCAACCGTTTCAGCCAACTCTGTAGACGTTATTACAACACATTATTAGAAGACGGATACTTACATACCCCTTAATAAGAACCATTTAGACCAGGTTAATAGTAAATTTAATAAACAACTTAGAACCTTACTGAGAGGTAATGAGGAATTAATTAAACAGAGATCGGCGAGATCTGCGACACTCCCTTACATGTACGGTTTGATTAACACCCACAAGTCCGGTTTTCCAGCATCACACGCCTTGGCAAAATGGTTGGTAAAAATATTAACTCCTCTGCTTGGCAACATTTCTGAAGGCCACTTAAAAAAAACAACGTTGATCTCATCGACAAATTGCAAAATATCAACATGTCTAATGATTTTACACTTGTTAGTTTTGATGTCACTGCGTTGTTGACGAAAGTCGCTGTCCCCGACTTGCTATCTTATTTGGAAGAAGAATTAGATGAGTTCTCTTCGCCTTTTGATAAAAATACCATAATTGAATTGATTAAGCTTTGTGTAGATGATTGCAAGTTTGAGTTTGAGGGAAAATACTATGCTCAAAAACAGGGAATGGCGATAGGTAATCCGTTGTCCCCCTTATTGAGCAATCTGTATATGAAATTTTTCGAGGCTAGACTGTTGAAAGATATCCTGCCATGTAGAGCTAAATGGTTCAGATATGTGGATGACATCTTGTGTCTTAGGCCAAATAATATGGCCCTCGATACATTTTTACCAAGACTTAACACTTTAGTCCCGTCTATTAAATTCACCGTGGAGAAAGAGGTGGTCTGTAAACTTCCATTCTTAGATGTGTTGATACACCGAGTTGACAGAAAGTTTAAGTTTACAGTATATAGGAAGACCACCAATGTGTGCTCATACATTCACTACTATTCCAACCTTGAGACTAGAGTCAAAAGGAGTGTATTTCTTACTGTTTTTGAGAGCCTATAGAGTGTGCAGTCCGGAGTTCCTAGATGAAGAAATTAAGAAAATATTTGACATTGGCACGAAACTGAGATATCCTAAAGTGTTTATGGAATCTGTCTTGTTGGCAGCTAAGAAAACATATTATAGAACAGAACCTAGGATAACACCTCAGACCAAGAATGTGCTGGTCCTCCCATATAACGAGAATTTATCTATCCTGCTGAATGCTCTTAGAATATTTAATATTCAAGTAGTATTTAAAAATTCACGGACTGTTAGAATCATCCTGATAAAGAATACACCCAACAACGTATTGGTGGTGTCTACAGAGTTGGTTGCTTGCAATGGTTGCAGTCTCTACTATTTGGGACAAACTGGAAAATAATTGGAGATGAGAATGTCCCAGCACCGTTATTCGATAAATGCACAGGAGTCGAACTCGATTTTCAACCATATTAGAGGTTATAATAACCCGGCAAATTGGCGGGAACAAGAATCACCTTCCTTTGTTCCTCCTGGCTTAAAGAAGAAATATTGTAGAATCGGCAGTTAATAAGCATGATATATATATATATATATATATATATATATATATATATATATATATATATATATATATATATATATATATATATATATATATATATATATATATATATATATATATATATATATATGTACATGTATATATATATATATATATA
Organism: Cherax destructor; assembly: GCA_009830355.1. NCBI lineage: Eukaryota > Metazoa > Arthropoda > Malacostraca > Decapoda > Parastacidae > Cherax > Cherax destructor. Next base: position 48,028 of record WNWK01013800.1, on the reverse strand, counting down.
TATATATATATATATATATATATATATATATATATATATATATATATATATATATATATATATATATATATATATATATATATAAAATATATATATATATATACAATTGGACCCATTGCCTCGGAGAAGTGGATAAAAAGGCTTCAAGGAAGAATATTTAGATTTCTTTCTGAAGCCGTTTGAATATTCCACTTCCCCTACCACCCCATCTTTTTTATACAAACTTTATTTCAAGACAAAATACATAGGGAGTAAAACAACATAGATAACAACTCAGAGCTACATGTCAAATACTTCGTCCAGCTCCCCGGCAGTGGGCCGCGTGCCCAGAACGCTGCAGGCATTTCCCCTCTGGATCGCAACACTGAGTCTCTGAAAGAGGAAGCTAGTCGCCCTGTGGTCCTTGGTTTCTATGATGAGTTTTCCACCCAATGTATATATATATTAGCCAAATATCGCAAACCAAGCGATACAGGATGCAAAACAAACAGTGGGGGGGGAGTAGAATGATAGCTTTAGGCCTTTCATGTTGCAATTAACACATCATCAGGAGCTTGCAAAGTTGCAGAAAAGAGGAGGATCTCCAAGCAAGTACGTTCCCAGAGGACCGTCTTCACTGGAGTGAGTGCGTGAGATAGGGAGAGAGAAGGATGAATATTATAGCATTAAGTCTTTCTAAAAAAAATTCTAATACGTTTAAAGATATATTTTTCATTTAGGTTAATTTTAAAATAAAAAAATTTGTTGCAAAAGATCCTTAGAAAACTTACCTAGCCTTATTATAACAGGAGGAATTTAATTTAGCCTAATCCAACTAAATATATTTTAGATAAGTTTACAATAAATATATATAATTTAATAATAAAGAATGATGATAAGAAAGAGATGATTGCTGATGTTATGAATGAAAAGAAGTTGGATGTCCTGGCCCTAAGCGAAACAAAGCTGAAGGGGGTAGGCGAGTTTCAATGGGGAGAAATAAATGGGATTAAGTCAGGAGTATCTGAGAGAGTTAGAGCTAAGGAAGGGGTAGCAATAATGTTGAAGGATCAGTTATGGAAGGAGAAGAGGGAATATAAATGTGTAAATTCAAGGATTATGTGGATTAAAATAAGGGTCGGATGCGAAAAGTGGGTCATAATAAGTGTGTATGCACCCGGAGAAGAGAGGAGTGTAGAGGAGAGAGAGAGATTTTAGGAGATGTTAAGCGAATGTATAGGAACTTTTGAACCAAGTGAGAGAGTAATTGTGGTAGGGGACCTAAATGCTAAAGTAGGAGAAACATGTAGGTAATACATATTTTAAGAAAAAGAAGATAAATAAGTATACAAGATATGATGTAGGGCGAAATGACAGTAGTTTGTTGGACTATGTATTGGTAGATAAAAGACTGTTGAGTAGACTTCAGGATGTACATGTTTATAGAGGGGCCACAGATATATCAGATCACTTTTTAGTTATAGCTACAGTGGGAGTAAAAGGTAGATGGGATACAAGGAAAATAGAAGCAGTAAGTAAGAGAGAGGTGAAGGTTTATAAACTAAAAGAGGAGGCAGTTAGGGTAAGATATAAACAACTATTGGAGGATAGATGGGCTAGTGAGAGTGTAGGCAATGGGGTCGAAGATGTATGGGGTAGATTTAAAAATGTAGTGTTAGAGTGTTCAGCAGAAGTTTGTGGTTACAGGCGAGTGGGTGCGGGAGGGAAGAAGAGCGATTGGTGGAATGATGATGTAAAGAGAGTAGTAAGGAGAAAAAGTTAGCGTATGAGAGGTTTTTACAAAGTAGAAGTGATGCAAGGAGGGAAGAGTATATGGAGAGAAAAAGAGAGGTTAAGAGAGTGGTGAAGCAATGTAAAAAGAGAGCAAATGAGAGAGTAGTGAGAGCTATGAACAAATTTTCGTTGAAAAAAAAGAGGAGGAGATTAATAAGTTGAGGAAACCTATGGAACAAATGGATTTGACAGTTAAAATAGGAGTGTAGAAGTTATTAAATGGAGAGTTAGAGGTATGGGAAGATGGAGGAATATTTTGAGGAGTTGTTAAAGTTGATGAAGACAGGGAAGCTGTGATTCGTGCATAGGGCAAGGAGGAATAACATCTGAGGATGTGGGAAGAGCCAGTTAAGAGTGTAGGGAAGTTGTGAGGCAGTGGTTAGAATGAAAGGTAAGGCAGCTGGATTGATGGGATAAAGATAGAAATGTTAAGCAGGTTTGGGGATATATTTTGGAGTGGTTAGTGCTATTATTTAATAAATGTATGGAAGAGGGTAAGTCTTAGGACCTGGCAGAGAGTGTATTATTCTTTTATAAAGAAAGGGACAAAAGAGATGCAAAATATAGGGGGTCTTAGTGTACCGGAAAGTGTATGGTAGAGTTATTAGAAAGAATTAAGTAAGACAGAAAGCAGGATAGCAGATGAACAAGGGCTTTAGGAAAGGTAGGTGTTTAGACCAAGTGTTTACAGTGAAACATATAGGTGAACAGTATTTGGATAAGGGTAAAGAGGTTTTTGTGGCATTTATGGATTTGGAAAAGGCGTATGATAGGGTGGATAGGGGGCAATGTGGCAGATGTTGCAGGTGTATGGAATAGGAGGTAGGTTACTGAAAGCAGTGAAGAGTTTTTATGAGGATAGTGAGGCTCAAGTTAGAGTGTGTAGGAGGGAAGGGGACATTTTCCCAGTAAAAGTGGGCCTTAGACAAGGATGTGTGATGTCACCGTTGTTGTTCAATATATTTATAGATGGGGTTGTAAGAGAAGTGAATGCTTGGGTGTTGGCAAGAGGTGTGGGGTTAAAAGATAAAGAGATAAATACAAAGTGGGAGTTGTCACAGTTGCTTTTTGCTGATGACACTGTGCTTTTGGTAGATTCTGAAGAGAAGTTGCAGAGGTTGGTGGATGAATTTGGTAGGGTGTGTAAAAGAAGAAAATTGAAAGTGAATATAGGAATGAGTAAGGTGATGAGGATAACAAAAAGATTAGGTGACGAAAGATTGGATATCAGATTGGAGGGAGAGAGTATGAAGGAGGTGAATGTATTCAGATATTTGGGAGTGGACATGTCAGCAGATGGGTCTATGAAGGATGAGGTGAATCATAGAATTGATGAGGGAAAAAGGGTGAGTGGAGCACTTCGGAGTCTGTGGAGACAAAGAACTTTGTCCATGGAAGTAAAGAAGGGAATGTATGAGAGTATAGTTATACCAACACTCTTATATGGGTGTGAAGCATGGGTGATGAATGTTGCAACGAGGAGAAGGCTGGAGGCAGTGGAGATGTCATGTCTGAGGTCAATGTGTGCTGTGAATATAATGCAGAGAATTCGGAGTTTGGAAATTTGGAGGAGGTGCGGGATTACCAAAACTATTATCCAGAGAGCTAAGGAGGGGTTGCTGAGGTGGTTCGGACATGTAGAGAGAATGGAACGAGACAGAATAACTTCGAGAGTGTATAAATCTGTAGTGGAGGGAAGGCGGGGTAGGGGTGGGCCTAGGAAAGGTTGGAGGGAGGGGGTTAAGGAAGTTTTGTGTGCGAGGGGCTTGGACTTCCAGCAAGCATGTGTGAGCGTATTTGATAGGAGTGAATGGAGACAAATGGTTTTTAATACTTGACGTGCTGTTGGAGTGTGAGCAAAGTAACATTTATGAAGGGATTCAGGGAAACCGGCAGGCCGGACTTGAGTCCTGGAGATGGGAAGTACAGTGTCTGCACTCTGAAGAAGGGGTGTTAATGTTGCAGTTTTATAACTGTAGTGTAAAGCACCCCTCTGGCAAGACAGTGATGGAGTGAATGATGATGCAAGTTTTTATTTTTCGGGCCACCCTGCCTTGGTGGGAATCGGCCGATGTGTTAATAAAAAAAAAATAAAGAAACACAGTGACATATATTTTTTCGTTAGGTTCAAAATGATTTTTGCGAAATTATTTAATACACAAATTTTCGCTTGCCTTATTCGCCAAAATTGTAAGTTTTACCTATTCGGCAAGACGCACACACACACACGAGGCATTAAACTACAGACCTGTGTCACTAACATGTATAGTATGCAAAGTCATGGAGAAGATCATCAGGAGGAGAGTGGTGGAGCACCTAGAAAGACACAAGCTTATAAACGACAAGAGCACGGTTTCAGGGAAGGAAAATCCTGTGTCACAAACCTACTGGAGTTTTATGACAAGGTAAAAGAAGTAAGACACGAGAGAGAGGGGTGGAGAGACGGCATTTTCTTGAACTGCAAGAAGGCGTTCGACACAGTTCCTCACAAGAGGTTAATGCAACAGCTAGAGGATCAGGCACACGTAACAGGAAAGGCACTGCAATGGATCAGAGAATATCTGACAGGGAGGCAACAACGAGTCATGGTACGTGACGAGGTGTCAGAGTGGGCACCTGTGACGAGTGGGGTTCCACAAGGGTCAGTCCTAGGACCTGTACTGTTTTTGGTATATGTGAATGACATAACGGAAGGGATAGACTCAGAAGTGCCCCTGTTTGCAGGTGATGTGAAGTTAATGAGAAGAATTAAATCAGTCGAGGATCAGGCAGGACTACAAAGAGACCTAGACAGGCTACAAGCCTGGTCCAGTAACTGGCTCCTTGAATTTAACCCTTCCAAATGTAAAGTCATGAAGATCGGGGAATGGCAAAGAAGACCGCAGACAGAGTATAATCTAGGTGGGTAAAGACTGCAAACCTCACTCAAGGAAAAAGATCTTGGGGTGAGTATAATACCGAGCACATCTCCTGAGGCACACATCAATCAGATAACTGCTGAAGCATACGGGCGTCTGGCAAACCTAAGAATAGCGTTCCAATACCTCACTAAGGAATCGTTCAAGACTCTGTACACCATATACGTCAGGCCCATACTGGAGTATGCAGCAATAGTTTGGAACCCACACCTGGTCAAGTATGTCAAGAAATTCGAAAAAGTGCAAAGGTTTGCAACAAGACTAGTCCCAGAGCTAAGGGGATTGTCCTACGAAGAAAGGTTAAGAGAAATCGGCATGACGACACTAGAGGACAGGAGGGTTAGGGAAGACATGATAACGACATATAAAATACTGCGAGGAATAGATAAGGTGGACAGAGACAAGATGTTCCTGAGAGGGGACACAGAAACAAGGGGTCACAATTGGAAGTTGAAGACTCCTATGAGTCAAAGGGATGTTAGGAAGTATTTCTTCAGTCATAGAGTTGTCAGGAAGTGGAATAGCCTAGAAAGTGACGTAGTGGAGGCAGGAACCATACATAGTTTTAGGACGAGGTTTGATAAAGCTCATGGAGCAGGGAGAGAGAGGACCTAGTAGCAATCAGTGAAGAGGCAGGGCCAGGAGCTATGACTCGACACCTGCAACCCCAAATAGGTGAGTACAAATAGGTGAGTACACACACAAGCATTTCTTCAGCCACAGAGTAGTCAGGAAGTGGAATAGTCTAGAGAAAGATATAGTGGATGCAGGAACTATACATAGTTTTAAGACAAGGTATGATAAAGCTCATGGAGCAGGGAGAGCAGAGACCCAGTAGCGGACAGCGAAGAGGCGGGGCCAGGAGCTGAGTCTCGACCCCTGCAACCACAATTAAGTGAGTACAATTAGGTGAGTACACATAAACACACACAGGAATTAATGCAATGTATGCTGAAGATAGCTTACAAGTTTCTCCAGATAGGTTACTGTATTCTGGTATACATCATAGTAATCAGCTGCAGAAATTCCTGTAGGAATGAACGTCACTTAACCAAGACGACCACGGAGGCAATTTTAGAGTCACTGAGATTATAAACGAGTCAGTCACTGGGCTTACCAACGAGTCAGTCATTGGGCTTACCAACGAGTCAGTCAATGGGATTACCAACGAGTCAGTCACTGAGACTAGCAACGAGTCAGTCACAGGGATTACCAACGGGTCACTGGGAATCACCAACAGCTCACTAGCATTACCTAGGGGCTACAAACAAATAAGGTGAGCGACCCAGTGGGGTGTCTAAAGGTAGAAGATGCAGCCTCCCTGACCACCCTTGGCACCGCTCGATATCTTCTCCAGGCTTGAGAACCTAAGATAAAAGGACTGTGAGTTTAGCAACGGAAAGATGCATTTCCTGAGCTACAACGTTAAAGGGATGCTAGCCCGTGAAGACTCCACCTTCAGAAGGGAGCGGAAATATGGATTAAGCTGGTGGTAGAGGTGCAAGAATGGAGAGAGAGAGAGAGAGAGAGAGAAAAGGAGAGAGAGAGAGAGAGAGAGAAGAGAGAGAGAGAGAGAGAGAGAGAGAGAGAGAGAGAAAGAGAAGAGAGAGAGAGAGAGAGAGAAAAGAGGAGAGAAGAGAGAGAGAGAGAAGAGAGGAAAAGAAGAGAGAGAGAGAGAGAGAGGAGAAGGGAAGAAAGGAGGGAGGGGAGGTGGAGAGGGAGGCTGCAAGGAAGCCAGCCCATCAGACTCAAACTTTACTTCCGCGTCTGGTGAGAGTTTGAATAAAATTTCTTTCTCGTTGATAGAACATGCATGTGAAAGTTGGCCTCTGTCTTTCATTAATTTATACAAGTAGCCGCGCTGCTGTTAAATAGCTGGCATATGAATAGCTGTGTTGCTGTTATATGAATAGCGGCTGTTATAGAATAGCTGTGTTGCTTTTGTTCATAGAATAGCTGTTGCTGTTATATGAATAGCTGTGTTGCTGTTATATGAATAGCTGTGTTGCTGTTATATGAATAGCTGTGTTGCTGTTATATAAATAGCTGTGTTGCTGTTATATGAATAGCTGTGTTGCTGTTATATGAATAGCTGTGTTGCTGTTATATGAATAGCTGTGTTGTTGTTATATAAATAGCTGTGTTGCTGTTATATGAATAGCTGTGTTGTTGTTATATGAATAGATGTGTTGCTGTTGCAGGAATAGGCTGTTTTTTGTGGTTCTGTTATAAATGCAGCTATAAATTACAGCACTTAGTAACTTACTACCTATTCCATACACTTGCAACATTTTCCACATTGTTCCCCTATCCACCCTATCACATACCTTTTCTAAATCCATAAATGCAATGAAAACTTCCCTACCTTTATCTAAATTCAGTTCATATATATGCTTCAATGTAAACACTTGATCTACACATCTCCTACTCACTCTAAAGCCTCCTTGTTCATCTGCAGTCCTGTTCTCTCTCTTACCTCTAATTCTTTCATTAATAACCCTTCCATACACTTTACCTGATATATTCAGTAAACTTATTCCCCTATAATTTTTACAATCTCTTTTGTCCCCCTTCCCTTTATATAATGGAACTATGCACGCTCTCTGCCAATCCCTAGGTACCTTCCCCTCTTTCATACATTTATTGAACAAAAATACCAACCACTCCAACACTATATATTATCCCCTGCTTTTAACATTTCTGTCATGATCCCGTCAGTTACAGCTGCTTTATTCCCTTTCATTCTACGTAATGTCTGATGCAACTCCCCACACTCACACCCGGCTCTTGTTCACTCCTAAAAGATGTTATACCTCCCTGGCCAGTGCATGAAAATACTGCCTCTCTTTCTTCAATAACATTTAAAAGTTCCTCAAAATATTCCTGCCAGCTTCCCAATACCTCCAACACCCCATCTACTAACTCCCCTACTCTGTTTTTAACTGACAAATCCATTTGTTCCCTAGGCTTTCTTAACCTGCTTATCTCACTCCAAAAAAAATTCTTTCTCAACAAAATTTGTTGACAGTACCTCACTCACTATATCATTTGCTCTCCTTTTGTACTCTCTCACCACTCTCTTCATCTTTCATTTACTCTCCATATACTCCATCCTTATATCACGTCTCCTTTGTAAAAAACTCTCATAAGCGACCTTTTTCTCTCTTATCGCACCCTTTACCTATTCATTCCACCAATCACTCCTCTTTTATCCTGCACCCACCATCCTATAGCCACAAACTTCTGCCCCGGATTCTAACACTGCATTTTTAAAACTATCAAACCTCTCTTCAACCCCGCACTACCTATACTCGCACTAACGTGTCTAAAGGTAGAAGATGCAGCCTCCCTGACCACCCTTGGCACCGCTCGATATCTTCTCCGGGTTTGAGAACCTAAGATGAAAGGACTGTGAGTTTAGCAACGGAAAGATGCATTTCCTGAGCTACAACGTTAAAGGGATGCCAGCCCGTGAAGACTCCACCTTCAGAAGGGGAGCGGAAATATGGATTAAGCTGGATGGTAGAGGTGCTAAGAATGGCGAGAGAGAGAGAGAGAGAGAGAGAGAGAGAGAGAGAGAGAGAGAGAGAGAGAGAGAGAGAGAGAGAGAGAGAGAGAGAGAGAGAGAGAGAGAGAGAGAGAGAGAGAGTGGAGAGGGCGGAGGCTGCAAAGGAGAGGAAGCCAGCCCATCAAACTCCAAACTTTACTTCCTACGAAGAAAGGTTAAGAGAAATCGGCATGACGACACTAGAGGACAGGAGGGTTAGGGAAGACATGATAACGACATATAAAATACTGCGAGGAATAGATAAGGTGGACAGAGACAAGATGTTCCAGAGGGGGGACACAGAAACAAGGGGTCACAACTGAAAGTTGAAGACTCCTATGAGTCAAAGGGATGTTAGGAAGTATTTCCAGTCATAGAGTTGTCAGGAAGTGGAATAGCCTAGAAGGAAGTAGTGGAGGCAGGAACCATACATAGTTTTAAGACGAGGTTTGATAAAGCTGGAAAATAACACATAAGCAGTTAATGTGACCATGACAATCGCCCACGCAGTGGCTATCGAGTCTGACAGATCTACCGGGAAAATGAGCAACATGGAGATTTTGGGCAGTCAGGGGAGAATGCTGGGTCAGGTGGAAAGCTGCATGTGAGTCTTAGTAGTGTGATAGTTAAACATAGTGTGACTTAAGACCTGAGTGTACCATTCTGAGTCTAGGTGGGATAGCGCTTGAAAAGTTCTGCAAGGTTCAGCTATGTTAGAACCCGCTGTTCTGGCTAAAGCTGTTGGATACAGATGAGATGTTGATCTTCGTTTGTGCTCTGGCGATGAGTCTGCGTTTCTGTAGTGATTAAATGGTCGTGTACTTCGGTGTTGAACACAGGAAATCGTCAGATCTGCCTGCGTACTGGTGTTCTGAATGCATTTGAGGTCCCTGGATGTTTCGCCAACGTAATTTCTGCAGCCATACAAGGATTGTGAGCCTCTGCCGTGGATTGAAGCTTTCCGTCTGTTACTGGAAAAGCTTCAATCCACGGCAGGGTATACACAATCCCTGTAATGCTGCAGCAAATTATAGCTCGAAACATCCAGAGACCTACAAACACGCATTTCAGAACACCAGTACGCAGCAGATCTGACGACTCAAGAAATGCCTGGTTCAACACCGAAATTCACAACCATTAATCAACTACAGAAACGCAAGACTCATGCCAGAGAAGACAACACGCAATACCGAAGAATCCTAGAATCATCTCATCTGTATATCCAACAACTTAAACCCAGAACAACGGCTTCTACAACATAGCTGAACCATTGCAAGAAACTTCTTCAACGCTATCCCACCTAGAACTCAAGAATGGTACACTGCAGGTCCTTTAAGTCACACTATGTTTTTAACTATCACACTACTTTTAAGACTCACATGCAGCTTCCCACCTGACCCAGCATTCCCTGACTGACCCATAAAATCTCCATGTTGCTCATTTTCCAGGTAGATCTGTCTGTGACTTCGATAAAGCATGCGTGGCGAAACGTTGTCAATTAAGGATCACATTATACTGCTTATGTGTTTATTTTTCCATTGTGTCGGTATTTTATACCATTTATTTCCACTTTGATAAAGCTCATGGAGCAGGGAGAGAGAGGACCTAGTAGCAATCAGTGAAGAGGCGGGGCCAGGAGCTATGACTCGACCCCTGCAACCACAAATAGGTGAGTACAAATAGGTAAGTACACACACACACACACTGCAGGAAGGCCTTGGACACAGTTCCTCACATGAGATTAGTAAAGAAGTTGGAAGAACAAGCATGTATAACAGGAAGGGCACTGGAATGGATCAGGGAATACCTCACAGGGAGGCAACAACGGGTCATGGTGTTTGATGAGGTATCACAGTGGGCGCCTGTGACGAGCGGTGTACCGCAGGGGTCAGTGTTAGGACCAGTGTTATTCTTGGTATATGTAAATGACATGACGGACGGGATAGACTCAGAAGTGTCTCTGTTCGCAGATGATGTTAAATTAATGAGGAGAATCACATCGGAAGAGGACCAAGCAGGACTTCAAATAGACCTGGACAAGCTTGACATCTGGTCTAGCAACTGGCTTCTCAAATTCAATCCCACCAAATGCAAAGTCATGAAGATCGGAGAAGGGCAAAGAAGACCGCTCACAGAGTACAGGCTAGGCGGACAAAGGCTACAAACCTCGGCAAAGGAGAAAGACCTTGGGGTGAGTATAACGCCAAGCACGTGTCCGGAGGCACACATCAACCAGATAACTGCGGCAGCATATGGGGGACTGGCAAACCTAAGATTAGCGTTCCGTTACCTTAACAAGGAATCGTTCAAGACACTGTACACTGTGTACGTCAGGCCCATACTAGAATATGCAGCACCAGTCTGGAACCCACACCTGGTCAAGCACGAAAGAAACTAGAGAAAGTGGAAAGGTTTGCGACAAGGTTAGTTCCACAACTCAGGGTTTGTCATATGAAGAAAGGTTGAGGGAAATAGACTAACAACACTGGAGGAAAGAAGGTTCAGAGCAGACATGATAACGACATACAAAATACTTGGGGAATTGACAAGGTAGACAGTGAGGATGTTCCAGAGAGGAAACAGAAACAAGTGGACACAACTGGAAGCTGAAGACTCAGATGAGTCAAAAAAGGGTGTTAGGAAGCATTTCTTCAGCCACAGAGTAGTTAGGAAGTGGAATAGTCTAGAGAAAGTTATAGTGGAGGCAGGAACAAACATAGTTTTAAGACAATGTATGATAAAGCTCATGGAGCAGGGAGAGCAGAGACCCAGTAGCGACAGCGAAGAGGCGGAACCAGGAGCTAGTCTCGACCCTGCAACCACAATTAGGTGAGTACACGGTTTCAGGGACGGGAAATCCTGTGTCACAAACCTACTGGAGTTCTACGACAGGGTGACAGCAGTAAGACAAGAGAGGAGATGGGTGGGTGATTGCATATTCCTGGACTGTAAGAAGGCGTTTGACACAGTTCCACACAAGAGATTAGTGCAGAAGCTGGAGGACCAGGCAGGATAACAGGAAGGCACTACAATGGATCAGAGAATCCCCAGGGGAAAACAGCAGCATTGGTAATGTGGCGAGGTGTCAGAGTGGGGGGCCGGGACGAGTGGGGGTTCTACAGGGGCCGGGGCCTAGGACCGGGCTGTTTCTGGGGATTTGTGAAGACAGAAAAAGGAATAAACTCCAATGTGTCCCCTTTTTTAGATGATGAAGTTGATGAGAAGAATTCAACGGACGAGGACAAAAACCAAAGGATCTGGATAGGCTGCAAGCCTGGTCCCCGCAATTGGTTTCCGCCAACCCCACCAAGTGCAAAAAATCATGAAGATTGGGGAAGGGGGAAAAAGACCGCAGACGGAGACAGTCTAGGGGCCAAAGACTACAAACCTCAATCAAAAAAGATCTTGGGGTGAGTATAACACCAGGCACATTCCTGAGGCGCCCCATCAATCAAATAACTGTAGCATATGGGGCCATCTAACCTAAGAACAGCATTCCCACATCTTAATAAAGAATCGTTCAGGACCCTGTACATTGTGTTCGTTAAGCCCCTACTGGAGTATGCAGCACCAGTTTGGAACCCACATCTAGCCAAGCACGTTAAAGAAGCTAGAGAAAGGGCAAAGGTTTGCAACAAGACTAGTCCCGCAGCTAAGGGGTATGTCCTACGAGGAGAGGTTAAGGGAAATCGACCTGACGACACTGGAGGACAGGAGAGATAGGGAGGATATGATAACGACATATAAAATACTGAGAGGAATAGACAAGGTGGACAGAGACAGAATGTTCCAGAGATGGGACACAGCAACAAGGGGACACAGTTGAAGTTGAAGACTCAGATGAATCACAGGAATGTTAGGAAGTATTTCTTCAGTCACAGAGTGGTCAGGAAGTGGAATAGCTTGGGAAGCGATGAGTGGAGGCAGGATCCATTCATAGCTTTAAGAAGAGGTATGAAAAGGCTCATGGCGAAGGGAGAGAGACCCAGTAGCGGCCAGTGAAGAGGAGCTATGACTCGACCCCTGCAACCACAACTAGGTGATTACAACTAGGTGAGTACACACACACACACACACACACACACACACACACACATACACACACACACACACACTCACACACACACACACTCACACACACACACACTCACACACACACACACACACACACACACACACACACACACATATATATATATATATATATATATATATATATATATATATATATATATATATATATATATATATATATATATATATATATAGATATATAACACTGGCAATTATAAAGTAGCTCTTAAATATATGGATGGTAAAATGTTAACTTAGTTGCTTATAACTTATATTTGGCCATTTTATAGTTCTTCAAGGAAAAGCTACAAGATCTCTACTAGAGTTGAGCAAAATAAACTGTTGAAAGTTAAAGTTTGGTATGTTGGCCGATAGAAACAAAAAAAATAGGGGGCACATGATAACCCTATAAAAGGTCTTGAAAGGATTGCAAGAGTACATATATATTTTTTAGTCGCTGCAATAGGGTTAACAAAAAGACCACCGTTGCAAATTGAGGAAAAAGTGGACTGGAAAGGATAGCTAAAAAAAAAAAGTCTTCTCAAATAGAGTAGTAAACCAGATGGATTTATTAAAAGACAAATTAGAAAGTGGTGCAATCACTGGATTTTTTATGATAAACAGAATATAAAAGACGGGACACCACGAACATACCTCTGCTCCTATAATTACAAATAGATACTCACACACACATACACACACACAAACTGCACACACAAACACTACGAAACCTAACTCAGTATAAATAAAAAATTGGGCCCCAGAGAGGAAGTCAAAGACTCAGGGACCAGAGGAAGATAGGCCTGGAAACGAAGAATGAACTTTAGAGCTATAGAAAAGGATGGAGCATGAGTGGAAAAGCAAAATAGGCGAGCTTACGAGAAAATGGAGAAGATGGAAGCAGAGAAAAAGAAGTGGGAGTCATGAGCTGAAGCTGCTTAAGCCAAGATGCAGGCCCTGGAAGATGAAGCAAATATGGTGATGCTAGCTACAGAGCTAATGACCAGAGGAAACATGGCATCTGGAACAAGTGCACCAATATTAAACGAGGGGTCCAAAGGAAATGAAGGAAACAAGCCATACACTGAGGCCCAATCAAGCCACCAAGCAAGGTCAAGGAATGAAAGGGACAAACTGTTAGGCACAAGGACAGCAGCACGCGAGGCGGGGTGTTGTAGGTTAGAGAAGGTGACATGCTCCATGCAGAGGTGCTATCAGGCCACCAGGAGTTACAAGATATAATAAGGGGTTCAATGCCTATGTATAAATGAGACTCAGAGATGTGGAGTGAAAGGCAATGGGAGGAGGAGAGGCAGAGGTCAGTCTTGATTCATGGGCTTCAGTAGAGCGAAGGGAGAACATACGATAAAAGACTGTAGAATGAAATACAAGAGACTGAAAATATCATTAAACAAACAGGAGAGAAGGACATGACTGAGCTAATAAATTTTCAGAGAATAGAGGGATACTAGAAAGGGAGAAATTGGCAGGCAAACTAACATTCAAGACAGAAACGGTACGGAACAGGATCCTGCAAGAGAAACTACGGCTAAAGGAATCAACAACATACCGGATGGTGTTCCTAGTCCTCGATAGAACGAGAACAAAATATCAGTGGCTGAGAGGACACAGAAACAAGAGAGGCAAGAAAGAGAAACAAGGCTAGAGTCAGTAGAGGACATCCAAAGTCGGGAGGAGGAACAAAGGCAAACACCCACAGAACCACCCTCAAAACCCCACAGCCAAATATACTACCCCAGTACAAACCACACTTCACACTCACAGCCCCTACTCCACACAACGCAGTAGAATCCCATAACACAATTCCAGGTCCCCCAGCCCCCACAAAACCCTAGAATATAGTGCTGGAGAGGAAACTGAAGGTATGGTACACCAACGCTGATGGAACAACGAATAAGTGGGAGGAGTGGCACGAAATAATCACAGAGGCATCACCTGACATCATAGCTCTCACATAAACCAAGCTCACAGAAATGATAACAGACGCCATCTTTCCAAATGGATGTCAGATCCTGAGGAAAGACAGAGGGAACAGAGGGGGTGGACGAATGGCACTGCATATCAAAATCCAATGGGATTTTGAAGGGTTGGAGAGAGGAGACAGAGGAGAAGCAAGGACTATATAATAGGAACTCTTCAGACTGGAGGTCTAAAGGTGGTGATTGCAGTGTTGTATAACCCACCACAGAATAGCAGGAGACCAAGAAAAGAATATGATGAGAGTAGCAGAGCGATTGTTGACACACTGGCTGAAGTAGACAGAAGAGCCCATGAGGGCAGGGCAAAGCTTTGGGTTGTGAATGATTTCAGTCACAAAGAAATTGACTGGGAAAACCTGTAGCCACATGGGGGCCCAGAAACGTGGAGGGCAAAGATGATGGAGTTAATACCGGAAAACATCATGCATCAACAGGTTAGGACACTACCAGAGAGAGAGAGAGAGAGAGAGAGAGAGAGAGAGAGAGAGAGAGAGAGAGAGAGAGAGAGAGAGAGAGAGAGAGAGAGAGAGAGACAGACAGACAGACAGACAGACAGACTGACAGACAGACAGAGAGGACGAACCAGCAGGACTGGACCTAGTATTCACCTGGACTGGTGTTGATATTGAGGACATCACATATGAAGGTCCCCTCGAAGCTAGTGATCACATTGTTCTGAGCTTCGAATATATAGTGGAGCTACAAATGGAGAGGGAAGCAGGAAGGGCAAGACGAATGAAGCCAAACTACAAGACAGGGGACTACACAGGCATGAAGAATTTCCTGCATGAGGTTCAGTGGGACAGAGAACTGGCAGGGATATCAGTAAACGAGATGATGGAATATGTGACAACAATTTGCAAGGCAGCAGAGGAGCGGTTTATATCCAAGGGCAACAGAAAAAACTGTGGAGGCCAGGACAAGCCCTTCGACCACCCAAAGGTGTAGAGGCCAAAACCAAGTGTGCTAGAGAATAGAATAAACATAGAAGGTAAAAGACCCAGGAGAATAAGGAGAGTAATAAAAAAACAGAAATAAATATGCACAGGTAAGGAAGCAGGCCCAATGACACTACGAGAATGCCATAGCAGCGAAAGCCAAGTCCGACATGAAGCTGTTGTACAGTCACATCAGGAGAAAAACAACAGTCAAGGTCGAGGTAATCAGGCTGAGGAAGGAAGGAGGGAAGATCACAAGAAACGACCGAGAAGTATGTGAGGAGCTCAACATGAGATTTAAAAAGTATTCACAATGGAGATAGAAAGGACTCCAGAAAAATAGAGTGGTGGGGTACACCATCAAATGTTGGACACAATACGTACAACCAAGAAGGAGGTGAAGAGGCTGCTAAGCGAACTAGATACCTCAAAGGGGATGGAACCGGATAACATCTCTCTATGGGTCCTGAAAGAGGGAGCAGAGGCGTTCTGCGTAGCACTAACAACAATCTTCAAAATAAACATAAGAACATAAGAAAGGATGAACACTGCAGCAGGCCTGTTGGCCCATATTAGGCAAGTCCTTCACAATCCGTCCCACTAACAGAATATTTGCTCAACCCAATTTTCAATGCTACCCAAGAAATAAGCTTTGACAATTCTACCCACTCATGCGCGAGTCCCACTCAAATCCAACCCCTCTCACTCATGAATTTATCCAACCTAAATTTGAAACTACCCAAGGTCCTAGCTTCAATAACCCTACTAGGCAGACTGTTCCACTCATCAACTACCCTATTTCCAAACCAATACTTTCCATTATTGCGGGTTCTCTCTTGGGGAGATTTCCTCAAGACCTTATTAATATCCCCTTTGTTAATACCCATTTTCCACTTGTATACCTCGATCATGTCTCCCCTCATTCTACGTCTTACAAGTGAATGTAATTTAAGGGTCTTCAATCTTTCTTCATACGGAAAATTTCTAATGCTATGTATTAATTTAGTCATTCTACGCTGAATGTTTTCTAACGAATTTATGTCCATCCTGTAATATGGAGACCAGAACTGAGCTGCGTAATCTTGGTGAGGCCTTACTAATGATGTATAAAGCTGTAATATAACCTCTGGACTTCTGTTGCTTACACTTCTTGATATAAATCCAAGTAATCTATTTGCCTTATTACGTACGCTTAGGCATTGCTGTCTTGGTTTAAGGTTGCTGCTTACCATAACCCCAAGTCCTTCTCGCAATCTGATGGCTAAGTTCTACGTTATTTAACTTATAAGTGCTTGGGTTATGGACACTTCCGAGCTTCAGAACCTTGCATTTATCTACATTGAACTGCATCTGCCACTTTTCTGACCACGAATTAAGTTTGTCTAAATCTTCCTGTAGTTCTATGACATCTATGTTTGAAAAAAAATTCCTACCTATCTTCGTGTCGTCGGCGAATTTGCTCATATCACTAGTAATTCCCTCGTCAAGGTCATTGATATATATTATAAATAACAACAGGCCTAAGACTGATCCCTGAGAACACGACTTGTTACAGATCCCCATTCGGATTTAACCCCATTTATGCACACTCTCTGCTTCCTATTGGTGAGCCATGACTCGATCCATGACAGCACTTTTCCCCCAATGCCATGAGCTGTCACTTTCTTTAACAGTCTCTGGTGCGGTACTCTATCAAAAACCTTACTAAAGTCTAAATAAACAATATCGAATTCTTTATCGTGATCAACAGCCTCAAAAGCTTTACTGAAGAAGGTTAATAAATTAGATAGGTAGGAACGGCACCTCGTGAATCCATGCTGAGTATCATTAATCAAATTTTAGTTATCTAAATGGCTTCTAAAAACATCAGCTATAATTGACACTAGTAATTTGCCTACAATTGAGGTTAGGCTTATTGGGCGGTAATTTGACGGTAGTGACTTGTCCCCTGCTTTAAAAATAGGAATTACATTAGCCATCTTCCACATATCAGACACTACACCTGTTTGAAGAGATAAATTAAAAATGTTAGCTAATGGTTCACAGAGTTCAATTTTGCATTCCTTAAGAACCCTTGTAAAGCTCATCAGGACCCGGCGATTTATTTTGTTTCAGACGGTCTACTTGTTTCATAGCCATTTCGCTAGTGACTGTGATATTACATAATTTATCTTCTTCTGGGCCACTATAGAAATTAATTCCTGGGATATTATTAATGTCTTCCTGTGTGAAAACCGAGAGAAAATAATTATTCAAAATAGAGCAAATATCATTCTCCTTGTCAGTAACATGCCCAGAGTTATTTTTAAGGGGACCTATCTTATCCCTAACTTTTGTTCTATAAACCTGGAAAAAACTTTTGGGTTAGTTTTTGAATCCCTAGCAACTTTAATTTCATAGTCCCGTTTAGCTTTTCTTATACCCTTTTTAACGTCCCTCTTAATGTCAGTATACTGATTTATAAGATGACCCTCACCTCTATTTATGTGCCTATAAATTCCTTTCTTCTGCCCTAAAAGATATTTGAGCCTATTATTCATCCATTTTGGGTCATTTCTACTTGATCTAATTTCTTTATACAGGATAAATGTTCTTTGGGCAGCCTGTATAGTGTTAAGAAAGCTGTCATATTGATAGCTCTCTTCGTTACCCCAGTCCACAGTTCATAAGTGTTCTCTAAGCCCATTATAATCTGCTAAGCGAAAGTCTGGGACAGTTACTGAATTATCCCTACTATCATACATCCATTCAATGCTAAAGGTAATTGACTTGTGGTCGCTTGTGCCGAGTTCGTCTGTAATTTCTAAATTATTTACAAGGGATTCCTTGTTTGCCAGAACCAAGTCAAGTAGGTTATTTCCCTTGTAGGTTCTGTCACAAACTGCTTCAAAAACAATCCTGAACTAATTCTAAAAAGTAGTTTGATTCTAAATTACCTGTCAAGAAATTCCAATCAATCTGACTAAAGTTAAAGTCCCCTAGAATTACTACGTTATCATGCCTTGTGACCTTAACAATTTCCTCCCAAAGTAGTTTCCCTTGTTCCCTATCTAAGTTTGGAGGACGGTATATCACGCCTAAAATCAATTTTTCACACCCCTTTGTATGTATGTATGTATTATTTCAGACTTTATACCCGTTTTTATGCAACAATTTAAATGATCACGGACATAGCGTGCCACCCCACCCCACTTCCCGATACTTCTGTCAACTTGAAACAATTTAAAACCCTGAATGTGACATTCAGCAGGCATGTCCCGATTTTTCATATTAAACCACGTCTCAGTTAATGCAAAAACCTCAATATCACCTGCACTTGCAACTAATCTCAATTCGTCCATCTTATTTCTCGCACTACGACTATTAGTATAAAAAATGTTCAGAAAACCTCCCTTCTCTTTACTCTTCTTGTTCATTTCTGTTTTTCCACTATACCTATTGCTGTCCTTGTCACCTAGTGCCACTGACTTTCCAATATCCACCTTATTGTGCCTATTACTAGTTCCCCTAAAAATCATAACATTACTACACTGGGACTTCACTGTTTCCCCATAACCCATACCACTAACTTTTTCTAGTTTAAAGCCCTAACAGCTCCCTCCACTGCAGTTGTCAGTGCACCCACCCTGACCTAGATAAGTGAACCCCATCCCTGGCATACATGTCATTTCTGCCATAGAAGAGGTCCCAGTTATCAATGAATGTTACTGCATTTTCCTTACAGTATTTGTCCAGCCAGCAATTGACACCAATTGCCCTGGACAACCATTCATTTCAACTCCTCTCCTTGGCAAAATAACACATGCAGGGTTCCCACCCTTCTTCCTAATTCTGCCTATTGCTGACCTATAGCTGCTAATCAGGTCCTCACTCCTACCTGCCAACATCGTTGCCTCAGCACTGAGACAGATAATAGGATTGCTCCCATTACCTCTCATGATGTCGTCAGATGGCTAACAATATCTTTCATCCAGCCCCAGGATAACACACCCTCTGCCTCCTATTCCTATCCTTAAGACAAAATTCCCTATCCATAAACCTAATCTGACTGTCCCCAACTAAAACAATGTTCTTACCTCGACTGGCGGTGTGCATGACGTTCTTGACCGGTCTTTGTAGAGATGGTCTTCGCTGGGATGTCTTCACATTCGTCTGATAACTAGGAAAAAGAGTTCCTGGTTTTCACAGCAGTCTCCTGGACCTTCTTCAACTTCAGCTTCGTCCCTTCAGATCCGACAAGCATCCATTCGTTGGTCTGATCATCAGCGACATTGTTCGGGATAATCCTTGCATATACCCTTCAAACGTTGAATTTCTCTTCTAGCTTCCGTTAATTCCGCCTTAAGATGGAATATAGCTGCTCGTAGTCGAGGAAGCCATCATCAATCTCAGGTAGCTAAGAACGGAGAGCACAGTAGAAAAGTCTTCATAGAGCAAGATGGTTCAGTCCACAGAGAGTACACTAGACACGTCCTCACTGAGCCAAGTACAGGTCACCACTGAAAAACAACAGGGCGGCTACTTGAGGTATGGAAGACAGCAAATATAGTCCTAATTTTCAAAAAAGGAGACAGACGCGCAGCATTAAACTTGACCAGTGTCACTGACATGTATAGTATGTAAAATCGTGGAGAAGATCATCAGAAGAAAGATAGAATACCTAGAAAGGAATGAGCTTATCAACGACAACCAGAATGGATTCAGGGATGGAAATCATATGTCACAAGTTTACTGGCTGTAAAACAATTGCAAAGAACTACAGACCGATAGCACTAACATCCCATAGCATAAAAATCTTTGAAAGGGTTCAAAGAAGCAAGATCGCCAGCCACCTAGATTCTCATCACTTACAAACCCAGGGCAACATGGGTTCAGAGCAGTCGCTCCTGCCTGTCCCAGCTACTGGACCACTATGACAAGGTCCTGGATGCAGTAGAGGATAAACACAATACAGATGTAGTATACACAGACTTTGCAAAAGCTTTCGACAAGTGTGACCATGGTGTAATAGCACACAAAATGCGTGATAAAGGAATAACAGGAAAAGTTGGTAGATGGATCTATAACTTTCTGATAAATAGAACACAAAGAGTAATAGTAAACAGATTAAAGTCTGAGGCAACTACGGTGAAAAGCTCTGTTACACAAGGCACAGTACTCGCTCCCATTTTATTATCTTCTCGCCGTGTGAAGCTCTCGCTTCACACGGCGATCTGGGTTCGATTCCCAGCTCGGGTAGAAACATTGGGCGTGTTTCTTTACACGGTTGTCTATGTTTACCCATCAGTAAAATGGGTACCTGGGTGTTAGTGGACTGGTGTGTGTCGCATCCTGGGACAAAGACCTAATTTGCCCGAAATGCTCTGCATAACAAGGACTTTCTATATAGTAGTATATCTGACATAGACAGAGATGTCTATGTCAGATATGTCAGTCATGGCAATCCGGGTGTTTTCCCTTTTGCGGATGACACTCGGATTGCCATGACAGGGACCTCCATCGAAGAAACCGCAAGTCTCCAACCAGACATCAACCAAATCTTCAAATGGGCCACTTAAAACAATATGAAGTTCAATGAAGAGAAATTTCAACTACTCAGATATGGAAAACCAACATTCCACCATTGAAAAGCAGTTGTGCCTCGAGTACACTGAGAAACAACACAATAAGTGTCAGGGGCGGAAGACTGTTGATCTGCCTCCCAGGATACATAAGGGGGATAGCCAATAGACCCTTGGCACTGGGCAGGCACTTAAAGTCAGTACCTGACCAGCCGGGCAGTAGTTCGTAAGTCAGTTTGCGTGCGGACAGCAATAACAGCCTGGTTGAACAGACCCTGGTCTCAGAGCGATCCGCGGGGCGTTGACCCCAAACCCTCTCCAGGTAAACTCCAGGTACTGGAGTTCTATAACAAAGAGACAGCAGTAAGACAAGAAAGAGAGAGAGGTGGAAGATTGAATTTTTTTTGCGGGGTTCCACATGGGTCAGTCGTAGGACCAGTGCTGTTTCTGGTATATGTGAATGACATGACAGAAGGAATAGACTCAGAAGTGTCTCTGGTTGCAGACGATGTGAAGTTTATAAGGAGAGTTCAATGGGAGAAGGATCAGGCATAACTGCAAAGAGGCTGCAGGCCTGGTCCAGTAACTGGCTCCTGGAGTTCAACCCCATCAAGTGCAAAGTCATGAAGATCGTGGAAGGGCAAATAACATCACTCAAGGAAAAGGATCTTGGGGTGAGTATAATATCGAGCACATCTCCAGAGGTGCACATCCACCAAATAACTGCTGCAGCATATGGGAGTCTAGCAAACATTAAAGTAGCATTCCGACATCTTAGTTAGGAGTCGTTCAGGACTCTGTACACCGCGTACGTCATGCCCATATTGGAGTATGCAGCACCAGTTTGGAACCCACACCTTGCCAAGCATATCATTATGACAACAAGGGGTTATAATTGGAAGTTGAAGACTCAGATGAGTTACAAGCATGTTAGGAAGCATTTCTTCAGTCATAGATTTGTCAGGCAGTGGAAAAGTCTTGAAAGTGAAGTAGTGGAGGTAGGATCCATACATAGCTTTAAAAAGAGGTATGATAAAGCTCAAAGAACACTGAGGAGTGACCTAGTGGTGACCAGTGAAGAGGTGGAGCCATGAGTTTGACTCAACGATTGCAACCACAAAGAGATGAGTACAGTTACGTGAGTACACACACAAACAAACTCACACACACATGAATAACCCACATTCAGCAGAATAAAAAGGGAATATTTTCGGTCTAACTTTAGAGCCACCTCTAGTAAGACCAAAATATTTCCGTTTTTATGTTCTGATGAATGTGAATCATTCATATGCATTACCCATACAGTACGTGTATATATATATATATATATATATATATATATATATATATATATATATATATATATATATATATATATATATATATATATATATATATATATATATATATTTTTTTTTTTTTTTCAACAAGTCGGCCGTCTCCCACCGAGGCAGGGTGACCCAAAAAGAAAGAAAATCCCAAAAAAGAAAAACTTTCATCATCATTCAACACTTTCACCACACTCATACATAATCACTGTCTTTGCAGAGCAGCTCATATACTACAGCTGAGAAAAGTCCTCCCAGCTGTCACTATCTCAGACCCTCCTTTAAAGTGCAGGCATTGTACTTCCCATTTCCAGGACTCAAGTCCAACTAAATCAATTAACTGGTTTCCCTGAATCCCTTCACACAATGTTACCCTGCTCACACTCCAACAGATCGCCATGTCCCAAAAACCATTCGTCTCCATTCACTCCTATCTAACACGCTCACACATGCTTGCTGGAAGTCCAAGCCCTCGCCCACAAAACCTCCTTTACCCTTCCCTCCAACCTTTTCTAGGACGACCCCTACCCCGCCTTCCTTCCCTACAGATTTATACGCTCTCCAAGTCATTCTACTTTGATCCATTCTCTCTAAATGACCAAACCACCTCAACAACCCCTCTTCAGCCCTCTGACAAATACTTTTAGTAACTCCACACCTTCTCCTAATTTCCACATTCCGAATTTTCTGCATAATATTTACACCACATATTGCCCTTAGACAGGACATCTCCACTGCCTCCAGCCTCCTCCTGCTGCAGCATTTGCAACCCATGCTTCACACCCATATAAGAGTGTTGGTACCACTATACTTTCGTACATTCCCTTCTTTGCCTCCATGGATAACGTATATATATATATATATATATATATATATGTCGTGCCGATTAGGTAAAACTGGTTAATTAGCAAGAACTCATTTAAATTTAAATCCTTTCTAAAATTTTCTCTTATACGTTTCAAGATATATTTTTTTCATTTATGTTAATGTAAAATTTATAATTTTGTACAAAGAGAATCTTTGAAAACCTACCTAACCTTATTACAACAAGCGCAATTTAATTTAGCCTAACCTAACTAAATATATTTTAGATACGTTAACATTAATTTAATAATAAACAAACACAATGAAATATATTTTTTTCGTTAGGTTCAGAATGATTTTTGCGAAATTATTGCATACACAAATTTTCGCTTGTCTTATATGGCAAGAAGAGCGTTGCTATTTAAGCCAAAATCGAAGTTTTACCTAATCGGCACGAATATATATATATATATATACTATAATATATATATATATATATATATATATATATATATATATATATATATATATATATATATATATATATATATATATATATATTATATATATGTCGTGCCGATTAGGTAAAACTGGTCAATTAGCAAGAACTCATCTAAAATTAAGTCCTTTCTAAAATTTTCTCTTATACGTTTAAAGATATATTTTTTCATTTATGTTAATGTAAGAATTTATAATTTTGTACCAAGAGAAACTTTGAAGAACCTATCTAACCTTATTACAACAAGCGCAATTTAATTTAGCCTAACCCAACTAAATATATTTTAGATACGTTAACATTAATTTAATAAAAACAAACACAATGAAATATATTTTTCGTTATGTTCAGAATGATTTTGGCGAAATTACTGCATACACAAATTTTCACTTGTCTTATATGGCAAGGTGAGCGTTGCTATTTAAGCCAAAATAGCAAGTTTTACTAATCGGCACGACATATATATATATATATATATATATATATATATATATATATATATATATATATATATATATATATATATTATATATATATATATATATATATATATATATATATATATATATATATATATATATATTATTATTATATGTCGTCCGATTAGTGACTGGTGGTTCTACAATGAGGTAATCAAGGAACAGAACCACCGCATCAATGTCGTCCGCAAGATGCACAGGCGCAATCCCACGGCCGAGTCCATGCATCTGCTAAGGGAAGTGGTGCGGCATGCGCGCCATGTCTCGCACAGGGTCCGGCAGGCTAAATGGTTTGAGTGGTGTGCCTCCTCAGCTACTCCACCACCTTATCTGAGATATGGACCAAGCTACGAATGGCCACTGGGCAGTGTCGCAATGTGGCTCGAGCACACCCAGATCCTGCAGCAGAGGCTGAGCGACTGGTGGAACTCTTCACCTCCAGAGCAGCTATGGCTCAACTGCCTCAGGATCTCCAGGACCTACAGAACGCTCTCCTTCCTAGAAGGGTGGGGGCGATCCAAGCAGCGTGCCAGGCAAAGGATTCCACCGACGAAGACTTCACTGACCGGGAGCTCCAGGCAGCCTTCACATCTCATCGGGACACTGCACCTGGGCATGATGGTGTTACCTATGGCATGATCACTCAGTCTGGCCAGTCTGGTCACGAAGCTGTCCTGGGGTCATCAACCGGACTTGGAGAGCCGGCAGACTCCCTGCTGTATGGAAGGAGGCTGACATCATACCAATTCCTAAACCCGGGATCCTGGCAGTGTGAGGCCCATCTCCCTCACCAGTTGCATCTCCAAGGTGTCTGAGAGGATGGTGCTGGAGCGACTGAGGTGGAAGCTTGGTCCTCCTCATGGACACCTCTATGGGTTCACCAAAGGAGTGGGCACCTTTGAAAGCCTTACAACCCTACTGGCCAGCATTGGGTCAGACGCCCAAGCTCACATTGTTGTCTTCCTCGACCTTGAGAAAGCTTTCGAGCTCGCCAGTGCACCTGCCGTCCTTGCACTCTTGGCCCGCAGAGGAGTTAAGGGCAGGCTGCTTGCATGGCTTCGATCCTATCTCCAGGACAGGCGCGCCCGGGTCCGTTTCCAGGGGCATACTTCTTCTCTCAAGACCCTCGAAAATGGCACTCCACAGGGCGGGGTACTTAGTCCCGCCCTGTTCAATGTACTGATGCACCAGCTTGTGAGCTTGCCTTTCTCCACAGGCACCTTCCTGCTCAGCTACGCTGATGACCTGGCGCTTGTCATATCCAGGAAGCGCCGGCTGTTGCAACGAGCCCAGGAGGACCTCGATCTACTGGCTTCCACCTGCCGTCGCCTGGGGCTCAAGATATCTGCAGCAAAATCCAAAGCCATGATCCTTCGCACTAGGGAACCCAATGAGAGGCTGCGGATCCTGGGCATCAACCTGGAATGGGTTCACAGCTATAGGTACCTTGGCATCTACATTGACAAGCAACTCACCTTCCAGAAACATGTACGCCACATCAAAGAGAGAGCTCTGCAGAGGGTCCGGGCAATGAGTGCCATGACCAACCCTAAGGTCGGGGCCAGCCTCGAGGTCATGAGGTTGTTCTACATACAGGCCGTACTCTCGCTCATCGACTACGGGGCGCTTGCTCTGGTTCACGCCAGGCCCACGAACATCAAGTGTCTGTGTGTAGTCCAAAACACAGCTGTACGGGCCATGCTGGGGGCGCCTAGGTGGGCCAATGCGGTGGCTCTGAACTTCGAGGCGCAGCTGCAGCCCCTTGAGGACAGGATCCAACTTATAGCTGCCAAGAGGATAGCAAAGTACCTCCGCCTCCCAGGAGCTGAAAAACTGATGAGGGATATACGGGTCCACCAGGGACATGTCATACCAATGCACCGCGGCCGCCGGTGGTTGTGGTCAGTTGCAGATGCCACAAGGAAGCTCCTGCCCATGCCATTGCTCCAGGATGGAGGCTGCGACAGACCTGCAGCAAACTACACGGTGCCGCCCCTTGGGCGCCAGAGCTGTTGGCAGTGCACTGGACAGCCCTACCAGGCAGCAAGAGGCATTGTCCCCAGCACATTCTGCAACAACTTGCTTCAGCTAGCATTACGGGTGTGGAAACCCCTGGGTGTGTGCCATATTACACTGATGGCTCCAGAGACCCAGAGGCAGGCCGAACAGCTGCTGGGATGTTCCACAGCAATCTGACGGCAGGATGGCGCCTCCCAGACCATTGCACCATAATCCAGGCTGAACTCTACGCCATTCAACGAGCTCTGCAGCATGCGATTGCAGACCATCAGCGTCCTCCCGTCATCCATGTTGATTCCAAGTCAGCAATCCAGGCAATTATGCACAAAGAGCCAAGGGACAATATACACTTACTCACGTCCATTCGGGGCGACCTGCAGACGCTCATGGCCCAGGGTCGCAGAGCCACCATCAACTGGATCCCAAGCCATGTGGGTATCCCAGGCAATGATGCAGCAGATGAGGCTGCTAAGGCCGCAACGCTCGAGGCACAGCCACGTGGTGCAATCGCCATCAGCCTCAGCCAGATTATGCTATGGGCTACCAGTGCGGCCAGGCGCCCACTTCCTGACCCTGGGGATTCCCGGAGCCGCCGCTGGTATGACAGGGCGACTCACAGGGCACCCCCTCCAACCATTCGGAAGCAGCCCAGGGAACTGCGGGTGGCTATCCACCGCCTGCGCTTAGGGTATCCCACCACTGCACAGATCATTGAACAAGCAAGAGAGGAGCTCTGTGCCCACTGTGACCGGATGGTTTCCACTCCCCTGGTGCACTACCTGTTAGACTGCCAAGCTACATTGCCCCTTCGCCGCAGACACTTCCCGATGACCCCGGTGGGGCGGGCCCGGGAAGATTAGGCGGCACATCTGGTGTACTTGGCTGTTAAAGATTTGGAGACCTTACTCCCAGTCATTGCATGTCACCCGCGTCCCCCGCTAACGTCACTGTGAAGGCCTGCTGAGGGCCTCCGTTGCACCCTGCACCAACTACCATTGGAGCAACTACCTTTTGGGACTTCGTTTGTCCATAGATTCGGAGAGGACCCCTCTTCCCACCAAAGGAATACCACACATGTACCTTCCCTGTAGGGAAGTGTCATGCAACGCTCACCTTGCCATATAAGACAAGTGAAAATTTGTGTATGCAATAATTTCGCCAAAATCATTCTGAACATAACGAAAAAAATATATTTCATTGTGTTTGTTTATTATTAAATTAATGTTAACGTATCTAAAATATAGTTAGTTGAGTTAGGCTAAATTAAATTGCGCTTGTTATAATAAGGTTAGGTAGGTTTTCAAAGTTTCTCTTGGTACAAAATTATAAATTTTTACATTAACATAAATGAAAAAAATATATCTTTAAACGTATAAGAGAAATTATATAGAAAGGACTTAATTTTAGATGAGTTCTTGCTAATGAGTTTTAATCGGCACGACATATATATATATATATATATATA
The DNA here is from genome assembly GCA_009830355.1 of Cherax destructor. NCBI lineage: Eukaryota > Metazoa > Arthropoda > Malacostraca > Decapoda > Parastacidae > Cherax > Cherax destructor. The sequence continues at coordinate 20,626 of WNWK01013800.1, read as the reverse complement.
TATATATGTCGTGCCATTGTAAAACTGTATTTAGCAGAATCTAATAGTCCTTTTAAAATTTTTATGTTTAAGTATATTTCATTTATATGTAATTATATTTACAGAGAATAAAACTACACTATATAAAGCAATATAACAACTAATATATTTAGTATACTTTAATAATAAATAATATATTGTTAGTAATATGATATATAAATTATATATAGTATATTAAGTCGGTTAAATGCACATTATTATATATATATATATATATCACGATTAAGTAAACTCGATTTGGCTTAAATAGCAACGCTCACCTTGCCATATAAGACAAGTGAAAATTTGTGTATGCAATAATTTCGTCAAAATCATTCTGAACATAACGAAAAAATATATTTCATTGTGTCTGTTTATTATTAAATTAATGTTAACGTATCTAAAATATATTTAGTTGGGTTAGGGTAAATTAAATTGCGCTTGTTGTAATAAGGTTAGGTAGGTTTTCAAAGTTTCTCTTGGTAAAAATTATAAATTCTTACATTACCATAAATGAAAAAAATATATCTTTAAACGTATAAGAGAAAATTTTAGAAAGAACTTAATTTTAGATGAGTTCTTGCTAATTGACCAGTTTCACCTAATCGGCACGACAAATATATATATATAATATATATATATATATATATATATATATATATATATATATATATATATATATATATATATATATATATTATAATTATATAGTCGTCCGATTAGGTAAAACTTGCGATTTTGGCTTAAATAGCAACGCTCACCTTCCCATATAAGACAAGTGAAAATTTGTGTATGCAATAATTTCGCAAAAATCATTCTGAACATAACGAAAAAAATATATTTCATTGTGTTTGTTTATTATTAAATTAATGTTAACGTATCTAAAATATATTTAGTTGGGTTAGGCTAAATTAAATTGCGCTTGTTGTAATAAGGTTAGGTAGGTTTTCAAAGTTTCTCTTGATACAAAATTATAAATTCTTACATTAACATAAATGAAAAAAAGATATCTTTAAACGTATAATAGAAAATTTTAGAAAGGACTTAATTTTAGATGAGTTCTTGCTAATTGACCAGTTTTACCTAATCGGCACGACATATATATATATATATCAATAACTACACTGCACTACCCAGGGGTCGATCCCATGATGTTTTGGCCCATATATTAATTTATTCTGCCCTAAAAGATGTTTGAACCTATTGCTCATCCATTTTGGATCATTTCTATTTGGTCTTATTTATTTATACGGAATAAATGTTTTTTGATGGCGTTCTTTGTTATTTCAGTCTACAGATGATAAGTGTTCTCTAAGCCCATTGTAATCTGCTAAGCAAAAATCTCATACCATTATTGAATTATCCCTACTATTATTCTTCCATTCAATGCTAACGGTAATTGATTTGTGGTCGCTCACGCCAAGTTCCAGAACCTAATCAAGCAATTATTTCATCTTGTTGGTTCTGTCATTTGATTGTAAATTCCCATTCAAGGAATTTCAATCAATTTTACTGAAGTCCTCTAGAATTACTATTATTTGTTGCCTCGTAGCTTTAACAATTTCCTCTCAAAGTAATCTCTCTTAGTCCCTATCCAAGTTTGAAGGACAGTACAAATATCACGCCTAAAATTCATTTTTCATGCCCATGCAAAAATTCTTCCCACACTCTGCAGATGTTCTTTCAGTTTTTTATACTCGTTGTTATGAAGCAATTACGTGTTCTCGAACATATAGTGCCACCCCACCTCCCATCCCTTTATTTCTATTAACGTGGAACAACTTAAAACCCTGAGTGTGATATTCGGCAGGCATGTCCTGATTCTTTATATTTAACTATGCCTCACTTATGGCAAATACGTCAATGTTACCCACACTTGCAATTAATCTCAACTCGTCCATCTTGTTTCAAGGACTACGATTATTTGTATAAATATGTATTGAAAAAACTTTCTTCTGTTTCTGCTCCCTGTTCATATCTGCTGTCCTTACCAGCCAGTACCACTGGCTTTCAAATATTCACTAATAATCCTACATCATTCTGCATATAACGGTATCCCAAAACATGCACTAACACAATATTGATAATTTAAATAGCTCAAATCACTCGTTTTATAAGCCTTTTTTTCCTCAAGGACCCATACTATTATGTCTAGTGTAAAGCCCTAACAGCTCCTTCTACTGCGCTGGTCAGTGTCTCCACTCCTGCCCTAGATAAGTGAACTCTGTCCTTGACATCAATGTAATTTTTTGCCAAAGAAGTTCTAGTCGTCTATAAATGGTAGGCAATGTCCTTACAGTGTTTGTCCAACCAGAAATTGACACCAATTGCCCTGAACAGCCATTCATTTCCATCTCTTCTCCTCGGCAAAATGCCACATATTACAGAGTACCATTCCTTATTCCTAGATATGTCTTTTACTGTCTTATACCTCTACCCAAATCCTCACTTCTACGATTGCCACCATCAATGTCTAGACAAATTAGACAGATAATTGGATTGATCCCATTACCATTCACAATGTGGTCAAGACGGCTAACAATATCCTCCATCCGAGCACCAGTAAAGCAAACGCTCTATCTCCTACTCCTTTCATTCAAGCAGAAATCCCTATCCATAAACCTAACCTGACTGTCCCAAACAAGTACATTGTTTCTGGCAAGAGGTTCAGCTACACTGTTGAAGCTGTTTTGAATATGCAAATGAGTGATGATTCCAAGATCCTGCGTCTTTGTACTTAATTAAATGGTTGTTGGAGTTAGCTTCTAGAAGCTTCTCGGAATGCTGACATAAGTGAACAAAACATAGCAGAAATATCATTCACACACACCCAACATTAAAAGCGTAAAGCATCTTAAACAACAGGTAAGGATGCACAGTAGTAACACAAGTGAGGAAGCCTGGTCTTCTTGGCTTCAGCTAATCTTGAAGACCAAGGAAAAGTCCGGAACACAGGTATATCTTGTTGGAGGGGACCACCCACGAAAATCCGTAGCTTGGAGATTAGAATGAGATGCGGGATTACTAAAAGTATTATCCAGAGGGCTGAAGATGGTTTATTTAGAGAGGATGGAAAAAAAATATGATAACTTAAAGGGCGTATAAATCTGTAGTGGAGGGATAATAGGGTAGAGGTCGTCCTAGGAAAGGTTGGAGGGAGTGGGAATTTGTGGAGGCAAGTAGTTTTTATGAGTTGACTTGATGTTGGGGTGTGAGCAAGGAAATATGAATGAAGGGATTCAAGGAAACCAGTTAGCCGGAGGAAGAGGTGAGAGGTACAGTGGAGACGGGAGGTACAATGGTTTCAATCTGAAGGATGGGTGGGGATATTTGCAGGGCTGAACTGAAGTACTGGTGCCCCTTTGGCAAGTCGATGATTGGGTGAATGATGGTTAGAGTGTTTCTTCTTTTTTGGGTCACCTTGCCTCGGTGGGAGACGCCCGGTTTGTTGAAGTAAAAAATAAACACGACAACCCTACTATAACAATAATTAACTACTGGCATTTCTACAGAGAGCAACAATAATATACATATTTATGATATTACGTAAAATCTACATCCTGTGCAGGAGATAAGACAAAAAAAAACACTATTTATATTTCTGAATATCACACTTTACTATATTTTCATTCACTGTCCAGGAATATCACGTGTTTCTGGACTGTTGATTTGTAATTACCAACATTAATTTTTGTTAAGAAACAATATATGATTTATAATTAGCGGTACTATATACGTTGGGAAGCAATAAACTTGTAGGAGTCATACATCTCCTTGGGAGTGGAAGATAATAATCTTTGATCCAAGGAAGGAGGGGTGTATCTCATATTCCTTGGAACAAGAGCACTTCACCACCATTAACTCACTCCCTCCTTCCTTGAAGGATATAATGATTTGAAACGAAGATCCTTTATGTTTGCTTAGACATCAAAGCGTTCCATTGAATATCAGTAATTTAGCTACGAAGTGATTGTTTTAGGAGAAATTTTTTTTTTGTTATTAGTCATAATGCAATGGAGCATTAACGAAAAAAAATGAACTTAATAAAACTCGGATCCAAATAGCGTATTTCCGATAGAAGGATAGGAGTGAAGCAGATACAAATGTAAAACACACTTAAATTGGGACAACGTTTCGCTCCACATAGTTTTACCAAGTCATGCAGAGTTAGTCGTGACCTCATGTTGCTCTTCACAAAGCGAATCATTTTCCCATTAAAAGCTCGTTGTGCAATGTTTCTTTCCTTCAGTAAATATAACTACAATTATTCCTAAAGATGGACTGATGTATTCGGTAATCTCAGTATACATAAGTCGAGAAATGTTTTGGCTACAGCGAATTTTCTTAAATTTCTTGCACTTTCTCCATAAGAATATTTATTTTCAGATATGCTGGGAGAACGAGAGAGGAGTTATTGGAGACATGGGTTATCGGGAACTGGGGATACATTGTGTGGCCGCTGCGGCGACTGAAATATATCTAGTTAGGAATCCCCAGTAGGGAAATGCTTCATATACTTCACAGAGTTATTTCTTTCTTCTTGTTTCTACCTTTATTCATTAACCTAACCCCGCCTAACCGATGCGACAACGACAAATATTACATTTTGGTCACATGTTAGATTGGGCAAATATGCACGACTGGCACACTCTAATGTGAGGTCAGGTTACTAAGTTCTTCTATTCAACAGAATAATAAATACATATGTAATTGTGATAAATGAGACACTTGTGCACCATTTGGGTTTCATCAGTTCAAAACAGAAGAACGGTGGAAGATGAGGAGTTCAAAGTAATCTGTCCCTCGGCTTGTTCATGGTTTTTCAGTCCATCAAGATTGATGGACTGAATCACCATCATACACGATAATAAGGATAATAAGGAGTTTATATACTGAAGACAGGTGAGGTGAAGCAGTGGTAGGCGGCCTCATCTGTGGACAAAATCAACCAGTTGAAGTAGATCATGATTATAGGTTAGGTAAACGTTGAAGAATTACCTATATCAATATTCCAAAGATGTTCCTGTGTCTGACAAGTATTATTATATAAATTGTTTAGAAAACCGATGCACTCACATCATCTCCAGGTTGAGAGACTGATGATCTCAAACTCCTCTTCCACTTCTCTTCTCTGTCTTGGACTGACGAAGCCACTTGCTGACGAAACATTTCCATAGTAAAGATACCCAAATGTTACTCAAGTGTCTCATTTATCAACGTGTTGGGTTTCTAAATCATTTATATAATAAGAGGGAATTGAGCACCGCTAAATGAATCAGATAAAAAAGTATACATTCCGAGTCCTTTGGATGTGAGATGTTGGATGAGATTTTTCTTCATCGTCTCAGATTGGCGATCTAAAGAGGAAATACCAGCTGCATCATGGGTTCCGGCTGTTGTCTGAGGAGATCGAGGAGCTCCACAACTTAAATTTACATTTTTTCTATTTAATTCGGGATGTATGTAAAATACTCAGCAATGCTTAAACAATTTACCTAAATGCATGTAAAATAATGAGTTTATGGAAGTAAAAATCAAACAGCTTCAAATACAAATTCTTGATTTTTTTCTTATATCTATATATATATATATATATGTCGTGCCGATTAGGTAAAACTTGCGATTTTGGCTTAAATAGCAACGCTCACCTTGCCATATAAGACAAGTGAAAATTTGTGTATGCAATAATTTCGCCAAAATCATTCTGAACATAACGAAAAAAATATATTTCATTGTGTTTGTTTATTATTAAATTAATGTTAACGTATCTAAAATATATTTAGTTGGGTTAGGCTAAATTAAATTGCGCTTGTTGTAATAAGGTTAGGTAGGTTTTCAAAGTTTCTCTTGGTACAAAATTATAAATTCTTACATTAACATAAATGAAAAAAAATATATCTTTAAACGTATAAGAGCAAATTTTAGAAAGGACTTAATTTTAGATGAGTTCTTGCTAATTGACCAGTTTACCTAATCGGCACGACATATATATATATATATATATATATATATATATATATATATATATATATATATATATATATATATATATATATATATATATATATATATATATATATATATATATATATATATATGTCGTGCCGATTAGGTAAAACTGGCTATTTTGGCTTAAAAAGCAACGCTCACCTTGCCATCTAAGACAAGTGAAAATTTGTGTATGCAATAATTTCGCCAAAATCATGCTGAACATAACGAAAAAAATATATTTCATTGTGTTTGTTTATTAATAAATTAATGTTAACGTATCTAAAATATATTTAGTTGGGTTAGGCTAAATTAAATTGCGCTTGTTGTAATAAGGTTAGGTAGGTTTTCAAAGTTTCTCTTGGTACAAAATTATAAATTTTTACATTAACATAAATGAAAAAATATATCTTTAAAGGTATAAGAGAAAATTTTAGAAAGGACCTAATTTTAGATGAGTTCTTGCTAATTGACCAGTTTTACCTAATCGGCACGACATATATATATATATATATATATATATATATATATATATATATATATATATATATATATATATATATATATATATATAAAACTAGTCAATTAGCAAGAACTCATCTAAATTAAGTACTTTCTAAAATTTTCTCTTATACGTTTAAAGATATATTTTTCATTTATGTTAATGTAGAATTTATAATTTTGTACCAAGAAAACTTTGAAAACCTCCTAACCTTATACAACAAGAGCAATTTAATTTAACCTAACCCAACTAAATATATTTTAGATACGTTAACATAATTTAATAATAGACAAACACAATGAAATATATTTTTCGTTATGTTCAGAATGATTTTGGCGAATTTATTGCATACACAAATTTTCACTTGCTTATATGGCAAGGTGAGCGTTGCTATTAAGCCAAAATGCAAGTTTTACCTAATCGGCACGACATATATATATATATGTCGTGCCGATTAGGTAAAACTTGCGATTTTGGCTTAAATAGCAACGCTCACCTTGCCATATAAGACAAGTGAAAATTTGTGTATGCAATAATTTCGCAAAAATCACCTTGCTATATAGGACAAGTGAAAATTTGTGTATGCAATAATTTCGCCAAAATCATTCTGAACATAACGAAAAAAAATATATTTCATTGTGTTTGTTTATTATTAAATTAATGTTAACGTATCTAAAATATAGTATTTAGTTGCGTTAGGCTAAATTAAATTGAGCTTGTTGTAATAAGGTTAGGTAGGTTTTCAAAGTTTCTCTTGGTACAAAATTATAAATTTTTACATTAACATAAATGAAAAAATATATCTTTAAACGTATAAAGAAAATTTTAGAAAGGACTTAATTTTAGATGAGTTCTTGCTAATTGACCAGTTACCTAATCGGCACAACACAACACACATATATATATATATATATATATATATTATATATATATATATATATATATATATATATATATATATATATATATATATATATATATATTATATATATATATATATATATATATATATATATATATATATATATATATATATATATATATATATATATATAATATATATATATATATATATATATATATATATATATATATATATATATATATATATATATATAATATATCGTGCCGATTAGGTAAAACTTGCGATTTTGGCTTAAATAGCAACGCTCACCTTGCCATATAAGACAAGTGAAAATTTGTGTATGCAATAATTTCGCCAAAATCATTCTGAACATAACGAACAAAATATATTTCATTGTGTTTGTCTATGTCGATGCATGCAGGGATGAGATGAAAAGCTGTAAGCCTTCCTGCCTGAAAGCTGGCTGCCTTGGAATAACGTCTAGCGAAAGCTGGATGCCAAGGTATTGGACCAGTGTGGTACGGTCGGTAAAGCACTGCGTACCTTGTCATGAGGTTCGTAGGTTCGAGTCTCCGTCGGCCAGAGATCAGTGTTTGTTTAATATATATATATATATAATATATATATATATATATATATATATATATATATATATATATATATATATATATATATATATATATATATATATATATCTCCGATTAGGTAAAACTTGCGATTTTGGCTTAAATAGTAACGCTCATCTTGCCATATAAGACAAGTGAAAATTTTGTATGCAATAATTTCGCCAAAATCATTCTGAACATAACGAAAAATATATTTCATTGTGTTTGTTTATTATTAAATTAACGTTAACGTATCTAAAATATATTTAGTTGGGTTAGGCTAAATTAAATTGCGCTTGTTGTAATAAGGTTACGTAGGTTTTCAAAGTTTCTCTTGGTACAAAATTATAAATTCTTACATTAACATAAATGAAAAAATATATTTTTAAAAGTATAAGAGAAAATTTTTAAAGGACTTAATTTTAGATGAGTTCTTGCTAATTGACCAGTTTTACCTAATCGGACACACACACACACACACACACACACACACACACACACACACACACACACACACACACACACACACACACACACACATATATATATATATATATATATATATATATATATATATATCCTGCTCTGTGGTTTTGGCACAATATCGTCCAATCAAGAACTCCTACCAGGATTATCATCAACAGGCTGGTGTGTGAATATCTGCAGCTGGTGTTGGAAAGTGCTACAAGACTCTACATCTCCTCTCCCACTTTAGAACCAAGAAAAGTGTTGTGCATGTGAAGTCAGTGAGGGAACATAACGGTCACCTATGGGTGGGTGAGGGAAGGCCTAATGGGGGAGAAGGAGGCGAGGGTGAGGGTAAAACTATTTCCCCCCTTCCCCTTCCCCAAACAGGCGCGCGTGTGCTCATGCTATGATAATGAAGTTTTTGTTCACCGCGTGTATAGTGTGTATAGTGTATATAGTGTATATTGCATAGCATGTGTTTAGCATGCGCACGGTATGCGCATAGCATGTGTGGTATATAGCGGTGTGTCGGTCATACAGTGTTGTTATAGTGACGCGTCCGGCCGGCCTACCTTATCACACATCCCCCATTCCTCCCTCTCCCCCCACTGCCCACCTCAAGGACGGGAGACCCTATGCTCAACCACCACCACCATGAACCACATTTGGTATGTGTCATGTGCCATTTTCCCTACGGCTTACCACACAGTTTGAGGTATGGCAGATGATGCAGCCAGCCAGCCACAAAGCCAGGAAATGGTGCACCCAACAATGAAAGAAAGAGGCACATGTCAGGTGTGTGGAGAGTTTCGAGCACGCAACAGAGATGGCCTTATTCGTGCACACAATGGGTGTGCAGGATCACATAGGCCCCCAGCAGAAAGCAACCCACAGCCTCCACAGGCAGATGTCAATCCCAATGGCAACCTCCTCTCTTGCGAAAACCTTCTGCTGGCATTCAAATCCACTGCTAGCAGTACCCTATCCCACATTCCTAAAGCAGCTCGCCCATATGCAGCAGGGAAATTCACAGACCTTCTTAAGCAGGTGAATGGAGGCTCCACCAATTAGAAGCCCGAGGCACCATTAAAGCATGGCGCAACCTGCTCCTGTTTGGCAATGTTTGTCTTGCAGTTCCTGAACGACGAGGCAAACTGCTAACCACTTCAGTCATCAAGGCGGTGCGCAACTACCCAAGAACAGATAATTGTGTCCCTCTGCCCCACCATCGCAGGAATCACAGAGGTAGACCAAAGAAAATTCCAGTGAAAATGAGAAAATTTGCGCACAGGTTAGCAAAAAAATCGAAGAAGGCAACACAGTGGGAGCAATCAGAATAATTACAAGTGACGACACTGTAGCTCCCAAAGATGAGACCACAGCTCAAGCACTAAGAGACAAGCATCCAACAAGGACACCATAGCTATCAACAACAACCTGAAGGAGACCCCATCACTGAACAATTAATTTTGCCAGTATCAGAAGTGTATAAGGCGATAGTGTCATTTCCAGCAGGATCTGCAGGAGGTTACACTGGAATTCGACCACAACACCTCAAAGAGATGGTAAATCCAGTACTCGGAGCATCTGCATCAATTCTCCTCACCGAATTAACAACTTTTGTCAACAACTGCTTGGCTGGGCGAATCCCAGAAGAAATTAAACCTTTCTTTTTGGAGCCTCATTATGCGCTTTGAAGAAGAAGGATGGGGAATCAGACCCATTGCTGTTGGTAACACCCTTCGCCGTCTCGTTGCCAAAGCAGCAGTAAGAAACATTCGCCTAGAAGCTGCCAGTTTACTCCAGCCACACCAACTGGGCTTTGGGGTCTCTCAAGGCAGTGAAGCCGCAGCTCATGCGGCAAGGGCCTACATCAGGGACCTATCAGAAGACAAGGCCGTAGTCAAACTTGACTTTAGAAATGCCTTTAATATGGTGAAGAGAGATGTGGTCTTGCCAGCCGTTCGGGATCGGTTCCCCAGTCTCTTTCCCTTCATTTCAGCTGGCTACAGCAAACCCTCGACTCTTTTGTTTGGGGAACATGAAATTCCCTCCTCTGAGGGTGTTCAGCAGGGTGATCCACTCGCTCCACTTCTCTTCTGTTTGGCAGTAAGAGAACTAACTTCCAGCCTATGCAGCGAGCTCAACATCTGGTACCTGGATGATGGCACTCTGGCAGGTACTGGGGAGTCCTTGTTAGAGGACCTACAACGGGTGAAGACACAAGGAGAAGCCTTAGGACTCATCCTCAATCCCTCAAAGTGTGAAATTATCACAACAAATCAGGAAATAATCAATGCGGTGCAAACAATCCTCCCAGAAGTCACTACTACCACTCCATCCAACAGTACCCTCCTGGGAGCACCGCTGGGTCACCACGCCATCGACACTGTCCTCAAGGACAAAGTGAATGACCTGAAAAGAATGGAGGAGAGAATAAGTGATCTTGATGCCCATGATGCCTTGTATCTCCTCACAAGGTGTCTTACTATGCCAAGACTCACTTACTTCCTGAGGTGCGCACCCTCTTTGAAAACCCAACACTTGACGAGTATGACGCACACCTGAGATCAACCTTCAAGAAGGCACTGAATCTGTCACTAGAGGATCACCAATGGGAGCAGGCAACCCTCCCAGTGCGACTGGGAGGTATAGGGGTGCGCAAAGCAAGGCAGGTAGCGTTACCTGCATTTCTGTCATCGTGTTTGGCTTCCAGTGGATTAGTCAAGAGGATTGTCCCTGAACGTTTGAGAGGTGTGGTGGGAGCTCAAGACCCCAAGTTCATTGAAGCAGCAGTGCAGTGGGACATCCTGGCAGACTCCTCCAGTAGACCAGCTCCTCCTAAAGAGCACAAACAGTCCCACTGGGACAAACCGATCATGGAAAAATTTCCAACACAATGCTCACCAACGCTTCAGGAAAGGACAAAGCTCGTCTCCTAGCGGTGAAGGCACAACACTCAGGAGATTTCCTTCTTGCTGTTCCCAATTCCTCTCTGGGGACTCGACTCGACCCACAGGCCATTCGGATTGGTGTTGCTCTTCGCCTAGCCGCCCCCATACTCACCGAACATAGGTGTATTTGCGGCAGGGCGACGGCTGACCAATTCGGACTTCATGGTCTAGTGTGTCACACATCAGAAGGGAAGTATGCTAGACATGAGGAGGTCAATGACATCATAAAGAGAAGCCTCGCACAGCCCGTTGCCCAGCTCAACGGGAACCCCAAGTGCAGAGGTCTGATGGAAGTCAAAAGCGTCCTGATGGAGCCACCATGCTACCCTGGAAGGATGGTAAGAAGATTGCTTGGGACTACACCTGTGCTGCCACATTGGCAGACACCTACCTGCCACACTCCTTAGCCGAAGGGGTGGAGCTGCCAGCCACAGGGAGACCCAGAAGACCCGCAAATATGAAGACCTTCCCTCTTGCTATAACTTCATCCCAATAGGGTCGGAGACCCATGGAGCATGGGGCAAGTGTGCTCTAAAGTTTCTCAAGGAGCTGGGTGGAAAACTCATCATAGAAACCAAGGACCACAGGGCGACCAGCTTCCTCTTTCAGAGACTCAGTGTTGCGATCCAGAGGGGAAATGCCTGCAGTATTCTGGGCACGCGGCCCACTGCCGGGGAGTTGGACGAAGTATTTGACATGTAGCTCTGAGTTGTTATCTATGTTGTTTTACTCCCCATTGTATTTTGTATTTTGTCTTGAAATAAAGTTTGTATAAAAAAAGATGGGTGGTAGGGGAAGTGGAATATTCAAATGGCTTCAGAAAGAAATCTAAATATTCTTCCTTGAAGTCTTTTATCCACTTCTCCGAGGCAATGGGTCCCACAATTGACACCAGAGGTGGACCCCATCCTATATATACATATATATATATATATATATATATATATATATATATATATATATATATATATATATATATATATATATATATATATATATTATATATATATATATATATATATATATATATATATATACATATATATATTGCATAATATGGTACAGAAGATTTAAGAGATACGTTGTTGATATAAAGATGGTATATACAGTACATGAGGTGTGAGAGATACATGTCTAGTACATATTGTTATGTGTTTGTCACTGATTATAATGTGAAAATCTCATATATTCAGACTAAAGTAAAAATAATTCAAAATATGCTTTATAAACTTTTTGTTTAATTTCACAATATGTATATATATTTTCTAAGATTTTTTAATGTTTATATTTCCCCTTTCTTACCTAACTTTCGTTTCCATATATACATTTCTAAAAACAAAGAGAAACAGTAAGCCAACAAATGATAAAAATCCGACTGTTTAATTTTTCCATGGTTGCCCAGTTATCTCAATGAAATCTTTGGAATGAGCATGACCTACAAACATGAATGTTTGCCTTAGTTATTAAGCTAATGTTTAGGGAGGGTGCCGCTTAGCCACAGCGGAGTGGACAGACGCCTGCTAGCTGCGTGTGTGTGTGTGTTCGTTATGACACGCCCACCTATGATACGCCCAGCTAACCTGCTCTTGTTATTCCACGCCAAGTGTTCTATTTCTGTGTTGTACCACTCACCGAGCTCTTTGTGCTGCATCGAGCACTGCGCTCTGTGTGTTGTACTACGCGCCTCACTCTATAATAGTGTTTTACCATGCTCCTCTGTAACACTGTCATACTCACTCTGTAATAGTGTTTTACCATGCTCCTCTGTAACACTGTCATACTCACTCTGTAATAGTGTTTTACCATGCTCTTCTGTAACACTGTCATACTCACTCTGTAATAGTGTTTTACCATGCTCCTCTGTAACACTGTCATACTCACTCTATAATAGTGTTTTACCATTCTCCTCTGTAACACTGTCATACTCACTCTGTAATAGTGTTTTACCATGCTCCTCTGTAACACTGTCATACTCACTCTGTAATAGTGTTTTACCATGCTCCTCTGTAACACTGTCATACTCACTCTGTAATAGTGTTACATAACACATCTCACTCTATAACAAACTGAAAGTAGATTTCGACTTGTTTTATAATCTTAATAGGCATTTCTGAGAGATACCTTGCGGTAGTTGCCTGCCTTTTATTTCTTCTTCTCTCAAGATTTCAATTTATAACTTTATAACAACTTACCGGTTTCAAATATCCGAAGCTGCTGTACTGTAACTAAGTAAATGCCAGTACAGCTCTTGGCTAGACCATTACCACGTGGTCTTGGATGCACTGGAAGACAAGGTAAATGCAGATGTAATGTTCTTATGTACAGGCCTCTTCTGGTCAGTGTTACACGGACCATTTTCGTATCTGATTTTTTAAGCAATAGCTTAACAAAACCTCCTCTGATCCACTTCCGACCTGAACGCTCGTACATCCTACTCAGAAAGATTGTTGGAATTGTTATTAGAGTATGTAGTTGTTAATTCGCCAATTTCATTGTGAAAATGGTTTGCTATTTTTTCGAGAAATATCTTGACTTCATTTGAAGGCTTCTGTAGATATTTACTGACGCATCTTTACAAAAAATAATAGTACCATATTAGTTTGATCTATGTAGGTAAAAACTTCCCAGTTTACTACCTTAGTTAATACTTTGGAATAACTGGATTCCATGCGACTACTTGAGAATATCTTCTGGTCTGTTTTACTCTTTTAGTGCTGGTGCGTTTTGTTCACGCAGATTTTCTGCCGTGTGATTAACAATATGCTAATTTTATTAAAATAAATAGGATATTGATTTCCATTCAATAACCGAAGAATGTTTTTTTTCATCGTCTTCGAAAGTTCAACGCTGATGCAGGTTATGCGAAAGACGATAACCAATAAGTTTTGGCTGTGAAGGTGCATATTTGCCAGTATACTGACATAGTAAAAAAAACTTGGAAATCTTGGACACGATAACTGCAGAATACCTCTTAAGGGTGGCTTCAAGTTTTTAACACCGATGTGTTTTGCTCAGTGTGAGGTTCTCATTGTTACTAGGCTGCGCAATTATTAATTTTATTAACTTGTGATGTTAATTTCCACTAAGTGACATTTTCTGTTTTTCTGCCTATTTATTATCTTAGTTAACATTCTTGGAATTGTTGGTTGCTGAGCAATAACTGGAGAATGCCTCTTCTGGCTGGCTTCCAACTTCAACTACAGTGTATTATTTAAAGCAGGATGATATATTTATTGGGCTTTGTAACTTCCAATCTGCTAACTTTATTATTTCATTGTTTTTTTTTTTTTTTTGGGGGGGGGTGATGTGGAACTGAGTAGTGTGCAGTTGAGGTTGATGAGGCTGAGCTTATGGGATTCGGGGACACCCTTCTCTGATCGCGCAGCTACTGAAACAAGTTCAGCTGTTTATGTTGCTAGTGAGTGGGTCTTGATCCAAGAAATAATAACTACCCATTAAGTGCTGCATGACCCCTACGGGTTCTGGCATTATCCCATAAATTATTATTATTATTATTATTATTATTATTATTATTATTATTATTATTATTATTATTATTATTATTATTATTATTATTATTATTATTATTATTAATTATTATTATTATTATTGTTGTTGCTGTTGTTGTTGTTGGTTTTCTAAGTACGATATTATTTGTTTAAAACACATTCGTACAACAAATTTTAAACATAGTTCTGAGACTATGATAACACCCAAGATGCCAAAATTCATTAATGCCAGTTGAGGCGGGGGAGGGAGCAGAAGCCAAGTTATGACTTTCTCAAACACAAATCGGTGTGTACAAATCGGTGAATATACACACACACACACACACACACACACACACACACACACACACACACACACACACACACACACACACACACACACATACACACACACACACACACTGCACCCAAAGGTGCAGGGAGGCAAAGACTCAGAGTGTCAGAGAATGGAAATGGTACAGAAGGCAAAGAACCCAAGTAAACAAAGAGAGTAGTAGAAAATAGAAACGAGTATGCACAGGTACGGAGGGAAGCCCAGAAACAGTACGAAAACGACATAGCATCGAAAGTTAAGTCCGACCCGAAGCTGATGTACAGTCACATCAGAAGGAAGACAACAGTTAAAGACCAGGTGATAAGGCTGAGGAGAGAAGATGGGGAACTCACAAGCAATGATCAAGATGTATGTGAGGAGCTCAACTTAAGGTTTAAGGAAGTATTCACAGTGGAGGAAGGAAGGCAGCTGGGTAGACAGGACGGGGTGCATCACTAACAAGGGATGTATCAAGTGCTAGAGGGCATACACACAACTGAGGAGGAGGTGAAGGAGTTACTCAGTGACCTTGATACCTCAAAGGCGATGGGTCCGGACAATATCTCCCCGTGGGTTCTTCGGGAAGGAGCTGAGGTACTGAGTGTGCCACTTACCATAATATTCAACACATCCCTTGAAAATGGGCAGATACCTGAGGTATGGAAGAAGGCCAATGTAGTCCCCATCTTTAAAAAAGGAGACAGAAAAGAGGCACTAAACTATAGACCGGTGTCACTTACATGTATAGTGTGCAAAGTCCTGGAGAAAATCATTAGGAAAAGAATGGTGGAGCACCTCGAGCTGAACAGGATAATAAACACCAGACAGCACGGATTCCGGAAGGCAAATCCTGTGTAACAAACCTCCTAGAGTTCTATGATAAAGTAACAGAGGTAAGGCAAGAGAGAGAAGAGTGGGTTGATTGCATTTTCCTGGACTGCAGGAAGGCCTTCGACACAGTTCCTCACATGAGATTAGTAAAGAAGTTGGAAGAACAAGCATGTATAACAGGAAGGGCACTGGAATGGATCAGGGAATACCTCACAGGGAGGCAACAACGGGTCATGGTGCATGATGAGGTATCACAGTGGGCGCCTGTGACGAGCGGCGTACCGCAGGGGTCAGTCCTAGGACCAGTGTTATTCTTGGTATATGTAAACGACATGACGGATGGGATAGACTCAGAAGTGTCTCTGTTCGCAGATGATGTGAAATTAATGAGGAGAATCACATCGGAAGAGGACCAAGCAGGACTTCAAACAGACCTGGACAAGCTTGACATCTGGTCTAGCAACTGGCTTCTCGAATTCAATCCCACCAAATGCAAAGTCATGAAGATCGGAGAAGGGCAAAGAAGACCGCTGACAGAGTACAGACTAGGTGGACAAAGGCTACAAACCTCGGCAAAGGAGAAAGACCTTGGGGTGAGTATAACGCCAAGCACGTCTCCGGAGGCACACATCAACCAGATAACTGCGGCAGCATATGGGCGACTGGCAAACCTAAGATTAGCGTTCCGTTACCTAAACAAGAAATCGTTCAAGACACTGTACACCGTGTACGTCAGGCCCATACTAGAATATGCAGCACCAGTCTGGAACCCACACCTGGTCAAACACGTAAAGAAACTAGAGAAAGTGCAAAGGTTTGCGACAAGGCTAGTTCCACAACTCAGGGGTCTGTCCTATGAAGAAAGGTTGAAGGAAATAGGACTAACAACACTGGAGGAAAGAAGGGTCAGAGGAGACATGATAACGACATACAAAATACTGCGGGGAATCGACAAGGTAGACAGTGACAGGATGTTCCAGAGAGGGAACACAGAAACAAGGGGACACAACTGGAAGCTGAAGACTCAGATGAGTCAAAGGGATGTTAGGAAGCATTTCTTCAGCCACAGAGTAGTCAGGAAGTGGAATAGTCTAGATAAAGATATAGTGGACGCAGGAACCATACATAGTTTTAAGACGAGGTATGATAAAGCTCATGGAGCAGGGAGAGCAGAGACCCAGTAGCGTACAGCGAAGAGGCGGGGCCAGGAGCTGAATCTCGACCCCTGCAACCACAATTAGGTGAGTACACACACACACACACACACCTTCGACGTACAATACAGAATGATTAAACGAGTGTTTCACGCTCAATAGTGGGAGCATCCTGCCTCTATCACCATCCCTTGTGCTGACTCCAAAAAGCAACAAACAAAAAACTAAGATCAACAAGATACTGCAAGTGTGAAAATGGTTAACTAATGTCGAAAGAAAGGCAAATGATGAAAGGTAAAAGTGTAAAAATCACTAAGAAAATATTGTAAAACGTGACTGAGTGGATACATTTCTGGGTACCTGGCCAGCGTAAATACACCGAGAGGTGCGTATCTCTCAGTGTATATACACCGAGAGGTGTATATCTCTCACTGTATATACATTGGTAGGCTTGCATCTCAAGTGTCCATACACTGAGTGTTTACTTTAATTCTTACTTTAGGAATTAAAGTATTGTTGATGTTAGTCCACTTGCAAAATACAATCTAAATAACTCAAGTACAGTAGTTAGACGTTATAGCTAACGAACTCACCAGCAATGGTAACGACCTCGTGGTCGTTACAAAAGCGAGAATATAATAAGAGATAATAAATATGTCTCTGACAGCCGCACTAATTCCGTAAGTCATACAGGGTCCGTGGAATGGAGGGACTGAGGTGGCACTTTAGTTTGATTCGAGGAAGGGGTAGCTGCAATGCCTTGGACCAAGAGCCCTTCACCAGCTTCAAAGCACCTCCTTCAAAGCACCTCCTTCAAAGCACCTCCTTCAAAGCACCTCCTTCAAAGCACCTCCTTCAAAGGGATAAAGAAAGCAAGATAGCACATTCGAGGTAATACCAATTGGTTAATGAGCTTAAGCGAAATTACGCTGTTTAGAGGGACTTAGCCAACCACAACACAGTTGGCGACATAACCTGGAGATACAGAATACTCTGAGTGCTGCATATATGGATTAAAGTGAATAAAATAAAAACAAAAACAAAGAAAAACTAAATAATTAGGAACGCTACAATAATTTTAAATGTAATTAAGAAGGCTTGGAACTTTAGACACTAGGACTTGATATTGATATATGGATGAATAAAAAATACAAACACACACACACACACACGCAAGTGATGTAGTGGAGGTAGGAACCATACATAGCTTTAAGACGAGGTATGATAAAGCTCATGGAGCAGGGAGAGAGAGAACCCAGTAGCGATCAGTGAAGAGGCGGGGCCAGGAGCTGAGTCTCGACCCCTGCAACCACAATTAGGTGAGTACACAAAGACACACCACACAAACACACAGTGTAGAGGCTCGTGAGCAGCTTTGCTTGCCTCACCTCGTCCATTACCCTTGACTGAGAAACTTACACTATCATCCAGGCTTCCGTCTTTAAACACTCGCATGCTTATCCCTGCGTAGGCAATGTTCTGCCTTAAACACTCACATTAATGATTTCATAAGAGCAAGATTCGATTTTAAAATTACATCACTCGTTTCAAGCTCTTACCTCCAGTTTTCTCCCTGAGTGGTACACGAAATGGTCCCAAAACCAGCGAATCATCTAGTAAAGCTAAGATATTCTCAGACATCATCAATAAAGTGTCCTCAAAGAGTGTCGAATTCTCCGCTTTTATCCCAAGATTTGCGCATCACAACACAAACGTCGCCTCAAAAGACGACCAACTTCATCGACATTGACTGTAAAATTCGTCCACGATATGGAAATGTCTCGCTGAGACGGATTTTACCTTCCAAAGATCACAGGTATCGCTCCGTGCAGATATCCTCTCAGATGTTTTCATGTTGCAAGACAAAATGTATCACACTAGAATGCAAGATTTTTTCGTAACCTGACAAGTAACCTGAAAGAGAGAGGTGGAAGCCCTTGGGTCTCTAGTGGTTTCAATGAGCCTGAAACTAAGTTCTTTGGGGAAACCCATGACACGTTTTTCCCAGGGACTAAGGGCCCTCTGAATCCTTCTGGAAATAAGCAGTGCCCGTGGGCACTGCAAAAGACAACCCTAGTAAGGGGCTCTTGATTTAAGGAATTGGATTTATCTTCCCCTTCCTCAGATCAAACGCGAATGTCTCCTATTACCCACGCGTAGTAAAACCCTTACTAGCTTAGCTCTTCTCCCCGATTATAATAAAAACTGTCAGACACTGGAACACAACGGTATCTTGGTATAGAGGACATCTTCCATTCTTCATTGAGTATCTACTAGTTATGAGTGAGAAGGGTTGGATTCCAGATGGAGCTGCCTTCTTACTTCCACTAGTGGATCCCATCCCCTACAACGTCTTCGAGAACTTCCCTCTCACCTTCGGCAGTATTCTCATGCTTGAGCTTTATATCCAGACCATGGAGCTGAACTCTCTCGAGGCTGAGGGACTGACCACCTCAAATACTTTTACTTTAAGGTTGAGGGACTGATCACATCATCTTATTTTATTACTACTGCTCCCTTTGTATTTGACTGAAGAAGCCTACTGTGTAGGAGAAACTTTTCATCAACAATGATACCTAACTGCTGCACACGTGTCTTAATCGTCACTAACCTTCTTTCATCAACACTAACCTTGTTTCATCAACACCTACCTTGCTAAACCAACAATTACCTTGCTACACCAACAACTACCTTGCTACACCAACAACTACCTTGCTACACCAACAACTACCTTGCTACACCAACAACTACCTTGCTACGCTAAACACTACCTTGCTACACCAACAACTACCTTGCTACACCAACAACTACCTTGCTACACCAACAACTACCTTGCTACGCTAACAACTACCTTGCTAAACCAACAATTACCTTGCTACACCAACAACTACCTTGCTACACCAACAACTACCTTGCTACACCAACAACTACCTTGTTACGCTAACAACTACCTTGATAAATTCACAACTACCTTACTAAACCAAGAAGTACCTTTCTACACCAACAACTACCTTGCTACATCCACAACTACCTTGCTACATCCACAACAACCTTGCTACACCAACAATTTACTTGCTACACCAGCAACTACCTTGCTACACCAGCAACTACCTTGCTACACCAGCAACTACCTTGCTACACCAGCAACTACCTTGCTACTCCAGCAACTACCTTGCTACTCCAGCAACTACCTTGCTACACCAGCAACTACCTTGCTACTCCAGCAACTACCTTGCTACTCCAGCAACTACCTTGCTACTCCAGCAACTACCTTGCTACTCCAGCAACTACCTTGCTACACCAGCAACTACCTTGCTACTCCAGCAACTACCTTGCTACACCAGCAACTACCTTGCTACTCCAGCAACTAACTTGCTACAACAGCAACTACCTTGCTACTCCAGCAACTACCTTGCTAC
>WNWK01013799.1:0-53892 GCA_009830355.1 Cherax destructor | reverse complement strand
GAAATTAGTAATTGTTTGCTTGTAACTTACCTTAAAATACACATTATTTTGGATGATAACAAAGGTATTTAACTAGAGGTGGCTACTATTTAATGTCTTGTGAAATACCATAAGTGGAAATATTGATATGTTTACAGTTAATGAAAAGTATCAGCCAAAAGCCAAAAATAAAGCATAATTAGGTATCACCAAAGTGGTACCTTCAAGAGGTGGTCTGAATGCTTCTTTTATTTTTATTTTTTCAGCTTTTCGATTTTATTTTGCTCATAACTCGAGAACACGTCATCCAATCAGCTTCAAAGTTTCAAAGTTTGTGTACGGTAACAAGGTACAAATTCTTGTAAAAATTGGTATGCTCACGTGCCCAGTAACCAAAGTTGGTAAGCTCATTGGCTTGGATAACTTCCAAAACGCTCTGCGGCGAAGCTTCAAACGTTAAAAAATGTTGCCTCTTAACTCAATGATGGTTAAGAGTGAAATTCAAATGTATGGATGCATTTATGCCAATTTAATGTGTAAAAGAATTTGAATGTTTATTCCTGTTAAATCACGTTAAATATATTTGAGTCTGTCTCGTCTCAATGGCTTCAGTATTGAACTACTGATGAATCTTACGGTCAGGATAACAACAATTAAGTTTAGTGTGAATTTTGGCAAATTTGCCAATGCACTAATT
The DNA here is from genome assembly GCA_009830355.1 of Cherax destructor. Classification (NCBI taxonomy): domain Eukaryota; kingdom Metazoa; phylum Arthropoda; class Malacostraca; order Decapoda; family Parastacidae; genus Cherax; species Cherax destructor. The sequence goes on along the minus strand of WNWK01013799.1, from coordinate 53,216 downwards.
TAAAAAAAAAAGAATTGTTGGTATTTGAGCGAAGACAGGAGACTACTTCATTGGCTTCAAAATTTCAGAGAATGTGTGCTTTTAAGAAAGCATAGATCACGTTGTTATTGGGCTATGTGGGTCTTAAATGTTTCAGTTATATCGTGTAAACAGTTTTTTTTACTTCCGTTTGATACCTAAAGAATGATTGGTCTTATCGACTTGAAAATATTAACGCTGATGTAGTCTGCAGGTCCTTTAAGTCACACTATGTTTTTAACTATCACACTACTTTTAAGACTGTCACATGCAGCTTTCTCCACCTGACCCAGCATTCTCCACCTGACTGTACCCTATATATATCTCCATGTTGCTCATTTTCCAGGTAGATCTGTCTGTGACTCGATAAAGCCCACTGCGTGGGCGAAACGTTGTCAATAAAGGATCACATTATACTGCTTATGTGTTTATTTTTCCAAAAAGGTACTCAACAACAGGCACCTAAATATGTTACACAAAAACATACCCAATATGTACACAGGTAAGTAGACATTTAGACAAACTGGTAGGGAAACATTTAGACAAGCTGGTAGGGAAACATTTAGACAAGCTGGTAGGGAAACATTTAGACAAGCTGGTAGGGAAACATTTAGACAAACTGTTTGGCAAACATTTAGGAAAGCTGGTAGGTAAATATTTAAAAAAGTTTTTAGGTATAAATGAAGTATATTTATTCAAGCTGGAAGCTAAATGTTTAGGAAAGCTGGTTTGTAAATTTGTCGTTCTTCACAAGAATAAAGAGGAAAAATATATTCAATAATCTCTGTATCGGCTGTGTGCAGTTGGCGGCAACGTTCACAGCTGTTACTGCAAATATGACTCAAAAATATATAGAGACGCCAGTGTATTAAATCCGGTGTATTTTTGAGTGTATATATGTATGTGAGTATATAACTGAGTGAGTGTATGACTATGTATGTGTGCATCACTGTGTTTAAATGTGACTGTGTGTGTATATGTGAATTTATATCGGTGTATGCTGTGTATTTGGGAGTGTATATCTTTATATCTGTATTCATTTGCAATCATCTTATTGTAGTCATCGGTTTTCTGTTGCAGGGATCGAGTCTGCAAAATGGAACTTAGTCAGCCATTAACGAATGTGTTTAATACGTCCATCCTAACAGGTGTTGTGCCAGAGATGTGGAAGATAGCTAATGTAGTTCCTATATTCAAATCAGGGGATAAGTCCATTCCATCAAATTACCGTCCAATAAGCCTCACGTCTATAGTAGGCAAATTATTAGAATCAATTATAGCTGATATTATCAGAAGTCACCTTGAAGAACATAATTTGATTAATGAATCTCAGCATGGGTTTACGAGAGGTCGTTCCTGCCTGACAAATTTACTGACGTTTTTCAATAAAACATTTGAGGCAGTAGACAGTGATAAAGAATATGATATAGTTTACTTGGATTTCAGTAAGGCCTTCGATAGAGTACCTCACAAGAGACTCTTAAGAAAGGTGGCAGCTCATGGTATAGGAGGTAAAGTTCTAGCATGGATAGAGGCATGGCTTACCAATAGAAAGCAGAGAGTTTCCATTAATGGGGTCAAATCTGAATAGGGATTTGTCACTAGTGGCGTTCCACAAGGATCAGTTTTGGGCCCATTGTTGTTCATAATTTACATTAATGACCTTGATGAAGGAATTGCAAGTGACATGAGTAAATTTGCTGATGATACAAAAATAGGCCGTATAATTCATTCTGAGGAGGATAACAGTGAACTCCAGGAGGATTTGGATAAATTAATGTCTTGGTCTGAAAAGTGGCAGATGAAGTTCAATGTGAACAAGTGTAAGGTGCTAGTCGTTTGTAATGAAAATATCCCTCGAATTTATAAACTAGGTGAAGTTGAGCTTGATCATACAGAATGTGAAAAAGACTTGGGAGTCATGGTAAGCAGAAATCTAAAGCCAAGACAACAGTGCCTAAGTGTGCGCAATAGGGCTAACAGATTACTAGGATTTATTTCAAGAAATATAAGCAACAGAAGTCCAAAAGTTATTTTACAGCTCTATACATCACTAGTGAGACCTCATTTGGATTATGCAGCTCAGTTTTGGTCTCCTTACTACAGGATGGATATAGATTCATTGGAGAACATACAAAGAAGAATGACTAAAATGATTTACAGTATAAGAAATCTCCCGTATGAAGATAGACTTAGAGCATTGAATCTCCACTCTCTGGAGAGATGTAGAATGAGGGGAGATATCATCGAGGTGTACAAGTGGATGATGGGCATAAACAAAGGAGATATTAATAAAATACTGAGGATATCGAACCAAGTAAGAACGAGAAATAACGGATTTAAATTGGATAAATTTAGATTTAGAAAGGACATAGGCAAGTACTGGTTTTCGAACAGAGTTGTAGATGCGTGGAACAATCTTCCGAGTAGGGTGATAGAGGCTAGGACCTTGGGTGGCTTTAAAAAGAGATTGGACAAATATATGAGTGGGAGGGGCTGGGTTTGATTAGTGTCGTGAGTACAGGAGTAAATTCTTAGGTAGTGGTGGTTTTGATAAGGACCTGCCTTGTATGGGCCAGTAGGCCTTCTGCGGTGTTCCTCCATTCTTATGTTCTTATGTTCTTATGTTGCTCCCGGCATAACCCTCTAAACGTATTTGTTCCTGGTTATACTTCCTCTCATACCTACTGGAAAAAAATTACAAGTTCTTCCCTTTCTACGTCCGCATCATTATATTATCTGACTATTCAGATGCTGAAGGAATAATTCCTAATACACTCTTCAAGTATTTTCGATGATAATAGCAAGTCTACTCTGGTTCTTCTGTCTAATAGTATCATGTTCATTTCCATTACTGTGCAATCATTGCTTCAGAACAAGTTTCGTTGCAAACCAATGTATTTTGCCCAGTTTTAAAACATGCTTTAATAGGAGTGGAACCAACTCCAGGATAGACCTAACACGCCGTATACTGAGTTGTTAGTTAATTACTTTTGAGAGTCCTTAAAAGTAATATTAGGTTAACCAAATATTGATTAACTGCAGAGGTTAATCAGATGATGTGTACATTTAGCGATACATACAGAGCTATGCACACACCCAGGTCCTACTTCTTGAGTGAAGTTTAGAGCCTCATCCCCCGAGTCTATACTCAGTTTCATATTCTCTTACTCATTTCCCAATTTTCATAACACTAATTTGGAATGACATCTAGACGTCGGCTATCTCATCACTCCTCTAGTTCGTAGACATCCATGTTTAGCTTTTTCTGCTCCACATCGGCTTTTATGCTTTTATGAATCTTACATTAAGTTTTCCTTCCTATGGTCAGTGTAAAATAAATTAGCTCTGTTATGTCTGGTAAATGGATACACAGAGCTCAGTATGTACAATTGCCAACAACCAGTAGGAATTCCAGCCATTTCATCCAGAAATTAGCAATACTCAAACTAATACCTCTCCCAAACAAGCCCACGTGCCCACCCACGGGTGGGCACGTGGGTGCCATCGGGAGCTGTGGAACAGGAATGTCAAACTTGCCCAGTCCGCAACTATAACATCATATCTTGGGGGCTGTGGGGGGAAGTTGGAAGTGTTTCAGTTGCGTGGCGGCCAAGTTTCCGTATTTTGTGGTGATCGGGGTGGAACCTTAGGGGCACTTGGGAAAGTTCCGTGCATGGGGTGCAGCGATACCCAATGGCGATGGATGAGTTTGGGTTTGGAGGGGATATAGGAAGGTGTTGGTTTCGAGGTGGGGTGGTTGATGAGTGGAACAGTCTGCCTTGTGGGGTTGTTGAAGATGGGACCTTGGGTAGTTTCAAGTTTGGGTTGGATAGGTTCGTGGGTGGGAGGGGTTGGATTTAGGTGGGACTCGTACATGAGTAGGTGGAGTTATCAAAGCTTATTTCTTGGGTAGCATTTAAAATTGGGTTGAGCAAATATTCTGTTAGTGAGACGGATTGTGAAGGACCTGCCTAGTATGGGCCAGCAGGCCTGCTGCAGTGTTCCTCCTTTCTTATGTTCTTATGTTCTTAGGTCCTTTAAGTCACACAAGGTTTTAAACTATCACACTACTTTTAAGACTGTCACATGCAGCTTTCTCCACCTGAGCCAGCATTCTCCACCTGACTATACCCTATATATATTCATGTTACTCATTTTCCAGGTAGATCTGTCTGTGACTCGATAAAGCCCACTGCGTGGGCGAAACGTTGTCAATAAAGGATCACATTATACTGCTTATGTGTTTATTTTTCCATTGTGTCGGTATTTTATACCATTTATTTCCAGACATTGTTAAAGTGCTCTTCCACAGTACCCTGGTGGTACTGCTGGACCTAGTACCCAGCCAGCAGACATTGTTAAAGTGCTCTTCCACAGTACCCTGGTGGTACTGCTGGACCTAGTACCCAGCCAGCAGACATTGTTAAAGTGCTCTTCCACAGTACCCTGGTGGTACTGCTGGACCTAGTACCCAGCCAGCAGACATTGTTAAAGTGCTCTCCCACAATACCCTGGTGGTACTGCTGGACCTAGTACCCAGCCAGCAGACATTGTTAAAGTGCTCTTCCACAGTACCCTGGTGGTACTGCTGGACCTAGTACCCAGCCAGCAGACATTGTTAAAGTGCTCTTCCACAGTACCCTGGTGGTACTGCTGGACCTAGTACCCAGCCAGCAGACATTGTTAAAGTGCTCTACCACAGTACCCTGGTGGTACTGCTGGATTTAGTACCCAGCCAGACGTTGCCCGTCAACTAGAGATAAGACTTTTTTAAGGGTGCAAATCCGTACATTTCCTGATGAGTCTCTATTTTGAGACTAATGAGTATACCTTAAATTTCTGCCCTGAGACGTTAGACCTGTGCTACCTTTTTTGGGTTAGGCATACACCTGGCAAAACATCTTCAGCTCCTTACTCTTTTCAGATGAGAAAAAGCAGTAGCCCATTGCTCGTTTTCGAAAATTTCCTATGTTTTGTGCTTGATGGCTGATCGCTCTCTTGTATATAGGGTTACACAACCTGTGTTCAAAGAAATCTGCTACTCTCTCTGCCCTCCGCAGACAGTACCTGAGTCGTTTGGCTCTTACCCTTCAAAAGGAATCATCACTTTGAGATGAATCTTTGTGGACTAAGTATCAAACAAACTCATCTATAGGTACCTCTTTGTACCTGCCCTGTCTCTGTGTAACTTGTGATGTGCAGTCAAATTTGATTTCTTTTACCTGTGTATCCATAGCTTAGGCATTTCCTCCTTCGTCATGATTTCTTTGTAATTACTACGATGTCTTTAATGACGTCTTTAACTGAAGGTGATCATATTAAATTGGTATGATATTTTTTGTGATTTGTTATGTTCATCCTTGTAGTCTTCATTATTTTTTAATTTTATGTATTTTAAGTGTGTATTGTATAAACGTTATTTAATGTCAAGAACGCTGAACAGTAACTAGGGTTAAAATGCTCTTCAACTGTCAAAACTACGTGTCTATCTACCGTTAGCACTGTAACGATGTTACAATTTGAGTTATAGCACTGTTATGCATCATGTTACACATTAGGACTATTTACTCTTTTTAACCCAGCTATAATACGTTACAGTCAGTACAGTAATATATAGTCATAACTGCAGAAATTTTACGTTACATTAAACAGCAGGTTCTGTATCTGTGTAAAGTTACATTCAGTGCTGCATCAATATTTGTGTCAGTATAACAGCTACTTCCACTAATTGATCCAGCAATGGTGACGAAACCTTCAAATACTGCACCTCATCTGGCCCCTATATAACCATCCATCTTGGTGCCTACGCTTCAGATTCATCGTTTCTAATGTGTCCCGTTTTACACCTGCAACACTGAGGGACTGGTTATCTCCTACTCTATTTAAAATTCATCAAGATTAAGGTACGAAACATCCACTAGGCTGAGGGGCTGACTACCTTATCTTCAACTGTCTCTAGTTTCTACACCTGCAAGTCTCAGTGTCTAATTTCCACATCTTCTATTGTCTCCAATTAATTAATACCTCTCTCTCTCTCTCTCTCTCTAAAAATATATATATATATATATATATATATATATATATATATATATATATATATATATATATATATATATATATATATATATATATATATATATATATATATATATATAATTTATTGTGCAGTCTGATTTCATTTGACAGTGATATTTCAGTAAATTTACACTGATTAACTTTAATAGTTATACAGGATGAACAGCTACAGGATTGAGTGACTTAAGTCATATTTAGATAATTTAAAAGTGGTTTCGATAACAAGGAATTCTTGGGAATTCATTCTAACCATAGGTGACGCCTGCGTAAATTTATATTGTTTTTCCAATTGGTTTAAACATGGATTCTTTCAAATAACAGAGAATTTTCCTTTTACCATAAGAATAAGTGGTGGAGATAGAGAACACTGATATATATTACGCTTTTGTCATGATGTAACCAGGAGACGCGTTTGACTAGTTGTGAGCGCAGCAGTCGGGGTCCTGAGAGACACAAGTTCCAGCTCATAAAAGATCATAATCGCACTTCTTTTTTTCAAACCTTCATTAAGTATTAACCAGTTCAGCATTTTTTGCATGTTAACACCTTTTTTTCATATTTCATTACCTGGAAAATGTCATGGGCAGCTACACGTGACAATAGTTAAGAGATCTTTCCCTATTAATTGTTTAACAAAGTTGAAAATTTAATGCTGATTGAATAAGAATTTATATTATAAATTAAATAAATATAATATGATATTTTAGTTTTATATATATTATGTATAATTTGCATTAAATAGTTTTTAATTTGATACTGTTATAATCAAATATATTGTTAATGTACTTCAAGGATAGAAAAAGTTTATCTGATCACTCTAAGTTAAAAGACTTTATTAAGCTGAAGATTTTCATACTCAAATGAAACCTAAAATAAAAATAAAGATTTAAATTTTAGGCAGATAACAATGTCCCATTTTAAAATTACTTAAAAGCAATCTTAACAGTAATTACCAAGTAAAAATATCTATAGTAAATTAATGAATTTAATCGGTTGTATTCTAACTTGAAGTTGAATATTAATAGCATAGGTTTCGGGTGCATGATATGGCACTCCAGTAGTAGGAACTGAGATAGGCCCTGAGCATCCACTGGACAGCTGTTGGCTGTGGAGGAGCCAGTGGATAAAGAAGAGATGGTTATTGGTCATACGTCTTCAGTACTTGCCCAACAAGAGCAATTGACGCAGTAGGTCAGATTTGTATCAGTGAGAGGTGCGAAAATGCTTAGCACCACTGTTCCAGACAAGAGTGGGTCCAAAACATAAACCTATGAAGTGAATCCACCTGATGTTCAGCTACAGTTCATGTTCCAGACGTTACGGCATTAAACCTACGGGCAAACGACCCTGCCCACTCAGACTCCACATACTCTTGAGTTTTCCTGGAGATTATAATACTTTTACAAAAAATTATAATCTATTGTTTCTGATTTCAAGGGTTTTGATTTTTTAGTTCTTCTGCTTTAGTAAGCTTTCCTTCAAAGATATTTCAAACTAATCAACATCAAAAACATGGTTAGTAAATAAATAGAGAATATAACATATTTTAGTTTAACAATAATATATATAAGATATATATATATATATATATATATATATATATATATATATATATATATATTATTTGTATAAAATGTCGTGCCGTATAGGTAAAACTTGCTATTATGGCTTAAATAGTAACGATGAGGCAATGAACATGATGTCCCAATAATATGTAATGTCCCTGTACAGCAATACAGTGGACATAAAACAGGCCAGTCTAATGCAAATCTGTCCTACATAAGGTTTCAGATAGAAAGGGGCATAATAAGCAATCCAGAGATTTTCTAAATCACCCATTGTTTACAAGTGACTCAATAAATAAGAATCGACTCCAGATGTACATTGCATGACTCATATTTTGAAAGACATGACTCAGATATGTTCCTTTTCATAACAAAATTCTTAAGGACAGCGATCTTGAGCACTGCCCAGCTGGGTAGGTGACTTGCAAGTACAAACATATACATATAGTTAAAGATTGCACTCGACTTTTGTGCTAAACTGAACAAATACTGATGCTGGGCTAATCTAGCTTGAAGATTGTCCTTAATATGTCCCCTCTCATATTTTTCGCTCATCAAGATCTTTGTAAATCCATTGTTTCAAAGTTGAAGAACTTTCATAATTCAATTGACTGATAAACCTCTTGATGAGCGAAACAGCACTTGGAAACCCCTAACAGATATCGTGATGAGCGAAACACTGGACTAACAGATATCTTGATGAGCGAATCATTGGATAAATAATACCAAACGTTACTTCATTTAAAGTACACAAATAGCCACCACAAAGGAGAAGGAAACTTATCGCGATGTTTCGGTCTAATTTGAACAATTAACTAGTTGTGGTGTTAGGGTAAAAGCTATGGCAGAAATTTCTACTCTTGGCAATTCATTCTCTTGTCTTGGCTGCTCTTTTGATTTCATAAACTCTGCTTTCTTATATGCTAAACAGACTTTCTTCTATCCAGAACTCTTTACTCTTGTGACATCTCCCATTCTTTGCCTTCTCTATATTTCTCCTAAATCTTAACTCCTTCCGTTCCTTAGACATCTAACTTACTTTTGGCCAAATTAATACCTTTCGTAGTTGTGTAGTTCTTATCTCTCCTGCTACTGATGCTTCCGGAGTCTACTCCAGTTGCTGCTCCTCGTGTTGTAGTTCTTATCTCTCCTGCTACTGATGCTTCCGGAGTCTACTCCAGTTGCTGCTCCTCGTGTCCTCTCCAATGTTTTGGATCCGGAGTCTACTCCAGTTGCTGCTCCTCGTGTCCTCTCCAATGTTTTGCTTCCGGAGTCTACTCCAGTTGCTGCTCCTCGTGTCCTGTATGTTTTGGATCCGGTCTAAACTCATTGTGCTTCGAGTCCTCTCCATGTTGTTGCTTCCGGATGTCTCTAGTTGCTGCTCCTCGTGTCCCTGCCAATGTTTGGATTCCGGAGTCTACTCAGTTGCTGCTCCTCGTGTTTCCAATGTTTTCTTATCTACTCCAGTTTGCTCCTTGTTATGTTTCCGGAGTCTACTCAGTTGCTGCTCCTCGTGTCTATCTCTCCAATGTACTTGATGCTTCCGGAGTCTATCTCCAGTTGCTGCTCCTTGTAGTTCTTATCTCTCCATGTTGATTGCTTCCGGAGTCTACTCCAGTTGCTGCTCCTCGTGTTCTCCAAGTTTCTTATCTACTCAGTTGGCTCCTGTTCATGTTTTGATTCCGGAGTCTACTCCAGTTGCTGCTCCTCGGTCTCTCAATGTTTGTAGTTACTTAGTCTCTCCTGTCCTCTCAATGTTTTGCTTCCGAGTCTCTCCAGTTGCTGCTCCTCGTGTTGTAGTTTTGCTTCGGAGTCTCTCCAGTTGATGCTTCGAGTCCTACTCACAGTTTTGCTTCCGGGTTACCGAGTTGCTGCTCCTCGGTCCTCTCAATGTTTGCTTCCGGAGTCTACTCCAGTTGCTGCTCCTCGTGTCCTCTCCAATGTTTTGCTTCCGGAGTCTACTCCAGTTGCTGCTCCTCGTGTCCTCTCCAATGTTTTGCTTCCGGAGTCTACTCCAGTTGCTGCTCCTCGTGTCCTCTCCAATGTTTTGCTTCCGGAGTCTACTCCAGTTGCTGCTCCTCGTGTCCTCTCCAATGTTTTGCTTCCGGAGTCTACTCCAGTTGCTGCTCCTCGTGTCCTCTCCAATGTTTTGCTTCCGGAGTCTACTCCAGAGTCTGCTCCTCGTGTCCTCTCCAATGTTTTGCTTCCGGAGTCTACTCCAGTTGCTGCTCCTCGTGTCCTCTCCAATGTTTTGCTTCCGGAGTCTACTCCAGTTGCTGCTCCTCGTGTCCTCTCAATGTTTTGCTTCCGGAGTCTACTCCAGTTGCTGCTCCTCGTGTCCTCTCCATGTTTTGCTTCGAGTCTCTCCAGTTGCTGATCCTCATGTCCTCTCCAATGTTTTGCTTCCGGAGTCTACTCCAGTTGCTGCTCCTCGTGTCCTCTCCAATGTTTTGCTTCCGGAGTCTACTCCAGTTGCTGCTCCTCGTGTCCTCTCCAATGTTTTGCTTCCGGAGTCTACTCCAGTTGCTGCTCCTCGTGTCCTCTCCAATGTTTTGGATCCGGAGTCTACTCCAGTTGCTGCTCCTCGTGTCCTCTCCAATGTTTGCTTCCGAGTCTACTCCAGTTGCTGCTCCTCGTGTCCTCTCCAATGTTTTGCTTCCGGAGTCTACTCAGTTGCTGCTCCTCGTGTCCTCTCCAATGTTTTGCTTCCGGAGTCTACTCCAGTTGCTGCTCCTCGTGTCCTCTTCAATGTTTTGCTTCCGGAGTCTACTCAGTTGCTGCTCCTCGTGTCCTCTCCAATGTTTGCTTCCGGAGTGTACTCCAGTTGCTGCTCCTCGTGTCCTCTCCAATGTTTTGCTTCCGGAGTCTACTCAGTTGCTGCTCCTCGTGTCCTCTCAATGTTGCTTCCGGAGTCTACTCCAGTTGCTGCTCCTCGTGTCCTCTCCAATGTTTTGCTTCCGGAGTCTACTCCAGTTGCTGCTCCTCGTGTCCTCTCCAATGTTTTGCTTCCGGAGTCTACTCCAGTTGCTGCTCCTCGTGTCCTCTCCAATGTTTTGGATAAACTTGCCAGACTTTTCCTAACAAATTTAAGTATCGCAAAGAATGTTAAACTTGAAGACATTAATAATGTTCTTTTCTGATATGTTAGAGATCGGTCTGTAAAAACTTACATTTGTGATCAGAGTGAGGCCTATACTAACTTCTTTATGGTGTATAGAAATATATCAAGTTGGATGATTCTTATTAGAGCCAGGTGGCCCAGTGGTTAACGCACTGGCCTGGAATTTTAGGACTCAATTACCATGGGATCAAACCTCACTTTATTTATTTTTGCAATCGTGTTATTAATATTTCGTGAGTCACGAAATGTATTGTTAATGTATTGTTCCAGGTAAGGTATTGTGCCTTTTTATTCTTCATTTAAAGTATTGTCACTATGAAGACTATTGGCCGAGTCAAGATGCAGGGCAAATATGAACCTCTGTTATGTTAGATTAAGTTAATACTCATCATTTTACATTAGGTTAGGATTGGATAAATTAGGCCAGATTATGTTAAAATTTGCAACTGCAACAAATCGTATGTGATACCTTCGAAAGTCTAACAAACAAACCTTAATTAATACAATATCGGAAAAATAACAGATTGAGCCCACATTTTATTGTATTTAGTGCATTAATGTATTAAAATAAAGAGATAAAGTTCTAACATGAAAATATGGCTCAAAAATATTAAGTGTAGGTAGGACTTGAGATCTTCCTGGTAACATCATGACGTAACTGTAATATAGACTGACGTTTCTCGTCTCTTGCAAATGTTTTTTTTTCTCTTAGAGTTGTAGTTTAATAAAGCTCTCAAGTGAGAAACCATCACATCATTGTATATTACACATACAACTACAATCAGTTGTTCTTGAAAGGCGTTGAACGAGAGAGAATATAAGTGCAGGTATGACAGAAAAGAATATTTAAAATAAAAATTTATGAAGGGTAAAACATTGTAACGAAGACTGGACTCAAAATAATAAAAAATCTGATTTAGATTTGATTTCATGAAGCGCTAAACTCGTGTGGATCCTTCAACGTACGTAGTGGTGGAGGCTCAGTCCTCCATGTGCTAGTGGCGGCCCACGCTCTGATTAGTCAGGTTCTTGGTGTTATGTCCATTTCAGATTTTGTAGTGACATAGGAAAGTATTTACCAATGAAAATATATTATATCGGAACAATCTGGGAGAAAAAATGGTTACTGTAATAAAAAAAGGGAATTAACTCCAGTTGATTGCTAATGCTTGTTGTTGTGTGTTGTGTATTTAAACTTAATATGCTAATGGTGGCGTGTGAATTAGTTAGGATATAAAATTTACTTCTCTCAGAACTATACGAAGAGAAGAAAATAGTGAAAAAACTAACTTGCCTGTTCTAGGTAGTCTTCACTCACACTTAAACACTTTCACTCTCCTTAACCGATAGTTAAACATTCTATAACGAAATTCGCATTTAGAAAAAGAAAGAAATGAAGTAACTTAGCAATAAAATTTCATTATACAGCAACAATCTGTAAGACAACATAGCTACTGAGAGATTAAAAATTCTTAGAGATAATGTAATGAAAGTGGTTAAGTGTAAGACCTATCAAGCATGAGCCACTCTGTTATAGTGTGTTTACTGCTCATCTTAGGTTCTGAGAAAAGCAAATTTATATTCAAACTATTTAAAGTACACCAACTAACATATCGTCAACTAACCTACTTCCTATTCCATACACCAGCAACATCTGCCACATTGCCCCCCTATCCACCCTATCATACGCTTTTTCCAGATCCATAAATGCCACAAAAACCTCTTTACCCTTATCCAAATACTGTTCACCTATATGTTTTACTGCAAACACTTGGTCTACACACCCCCTACCTTTCCTAAAGCCACCTTGTTCATCTGCTATTCTGCTCTCCGTCTTACTCTTAATTCTTTCAATAATAACTCTACCATACACTTTACCTGGTATACTCAACAGACTTATTCACCTATAATTTTTGCACTCTCTTTTGTCCCCTTTGCCTTTATACAAAGGAACAATACACGCTCTCTGCCAGTCCCTAGGTACCTTACCCTCTTCCATACATGTATTAAATAATAGCACCAACCACTCCAAAACTGTATCTCCGCCTGCTTTTAACATTTCTACCTTTAACACATCAATCCCAGCTGCCTTACCCCCTTTCATTCTACCTACTGCCTCACGAACTTCCCCCACACTCACAACTGGCTCTTCCACACTCCTACAAGATGTTATTCCTCCTTGCCCTATACACGAAATCACAGCTTCCCTGTCTTAATCAACATTTAACAACTCCTCAAAATATTCCCTCCATCTTCCCGATACCTCTAACTCTCCATTTAATAACTCTCCTCTCCTATTTTTAATTGTCAAATCCATTTGTTCCCTAGGCTTCCTCAACTTATTAATCTCACTCCAAAACTTTTCTTATTTTCAACAAAATTTGTTGATAACATCTCACCCACTCTCTCATTTTCTCTCGTTTACATTTTGATCACTCTCTTTTTCTTCATATACTCTTCCTCCTTGCATCACTTCTACTTTGTAAAAACCTCTCATATGCTAACTTTCTCCTTACTACTCTCTTTACATCATCATTCCACCAATCGCTCTTCTTCCCTCCTGCACCCACTTTCCTGTAACCACAAACTTCTGCTGAACACTCTAACGCTACATTCTTTAACCTACTCCATACATCTTCGACCCCATTGCCTACACTCTCACTAGCCATCTATCCTCCAATAGTTGTTTATATCTTACCCTAACTGCCTCCTCTTTTAGTTTATAAACCTTCACCTCTCTCTTACTTACTGCTTCTATTTTCCTTGTATCCCATCTACCTTTTACTCCCACTTTAGCTACAACTAAAAAGTGATCTGATATATCTGTGGTCCCTCTATAAACATGTACATCCTTAAGTCTACTCAACAGTCTTTTATCTACCAAGACATAGTCCAACAAACTACTGTCATTACGCCCTACATCATATCTTGTATACTTATTTATCCTCTTTTTCTTAAAATATGTATTACCTATAACTAAACCCCTTTCTATACAAAGTTCAATCAAAGGGCTCCCATTATCATTTACACCTGGCACCCCAAACTTACCTACCACACCCTCTCTACATGTTTCTCCTACTTTGGCATTTAGGTCTCCTACTACAATTACTCTCTCACTTGGTTCAAAAGTTCCTATACATTCGCTTAACATCTCCCAAAATCTCTCTCTCTCCTCTACACTCCTCTCTTCTCCAGGTGCATACACGCTTATTATAACCCACTTTTCGCATCCGACCCTTATTTTAATCCACATAATCCTTGAATTTACACATTTATATTCCCTCTTCTCCTTCTATAACTGGTCCTTCAACATTATTGCTACCCCCTTCCTTAGCTCTAACTCTCTCAGATACTCCTGACTTAATCCCATTTATTTCTCCCCACTGAAACCCGCCTACCCCCTTCAGCTTTGTTTCGCTTAGGGCCAGGACATCCAACTTCTTTTCATTCATAACATCAGCAATCATCTCTTTCTTATCATCCGCACTACATCCACGCACATTCAAACATCCCAGTTTTATAAAGCTTTTCTTATTCGTTTTTTTAGTAAGTGTGTACAGGAGAAGGGGTTACTAGCCCATTGCTCCCGGCATTTTAGTCGCCTTATACGACACGCATAGCTTACGGAGGAAGAATTCTTTTCCACTTCCCCATGGACAATATAGGAAATAAAGAAGAACAAGAGCTATTAAGAAAAAGAAGAAAAATATAGATGTGTGTATATATATATATATATATGCATGTGCATGCCTGTGTAGTTTAACCTACATGTAAGTAGAAGTAGCTAGAAATACCTGTTATCCAGCGTGTTTATGAGACAGAAAAAAAGACACCAGCAATCCTACCATCATGTAAAACAGTTTCAGGTTTCTGTTTCACAGTCACCTGGCAGGACGGTAGTACCTCCCTGGGTGGTTGCTGTCTACCAACCTACTACCTCATACTATAAATACTACCTCAAAATACTATATGAGGTAGTATTTTTTCTTATATATATAATATACGTATGGATCAGTAAAAACACACAAACCAGGTAATCCAGAAAGACCAATAATTACTTTAATAGGTTCAATTTCTTATAAATTATCCAGAACAGTAACACTGAAGAAAAGTACAGGAACACAGTACAGTAAGACAGAAGAACAGTACAGTAAGACAGAAGAACAGTACAGTAAGACAGAAGAACAGTACAATACAGTAAGACAGAAGAACGGCACAGTAACACAGAAGAACAATATAGTAACACAGAAGAACAGTACAGTAGCACAGATGACCAGGATATATATCTAGTTGTTTTAATGTTAACTCTTTTGAGTTAATGAACAATATGATCAATACTTCTGTTTGTATTTTCATTAATGGTAACTCCTGTGACTTCTGTCAGGGAGATTGGAGTGGCTACTGTCAAGGAAGTTTGAGTGGGAATAACACCACAGTGACTCCTGTCAGGGAGGCTGGAGTGGAAATAACACCACTGTGGCTATCAATAAGCAAATCAAGAATTATAAGTAACAATTAATA
The DNA here is from genome assembly GCA_009830355.1 of Cherax destructor. Lineage (NCBI taxonomy): Eukaryota > Metazoa > Arthropoda > Malacostraca > Decapoda > Parastacidae > Cherax > Cherax destructor. Next base: position 37,913 of record WNWK01013799.1, on the reverse strand, counting down.
ATAATGATAATAATAATAAAATTATTTGCGACCACTGTCAGCCTCAGAGTTATCTCTGAGTTACCAGACCTTGCCACGTGGAGGCCAGTGGTTCGTCTTTAAGGTCCACCCCCTCCCCCATTTACTGTGTTTTTGATGCTTTCCCCAGGTCCATGTGTCCAGGAGTCCATCTGTGTCCCCTCAGATATTCTCCCTTTCCCATTTCCCCAAGGTCTGCCTCATCAACCAGTATCCTCGTCTTTCCCAGGTCCATGTGTCCAGGAGTCCATCTGTCCGCCTCAGATATTCTCCCTTCCCCACTTCCCCAAGGTATCCTCGCCTTTCCCAGGTCCATGTGTCCAGGAATTTATCCGTGGGCCCCCGGATGTCTCCCCTTCCTCACTTCCCTTAGGTTATCTTCCAGTCTCAGCCTTCCCCAGGTTATGTATCCTGAAGTTAGCTCAGCCACCCCAGTGACCTTGTTGCATGGAAACTTGGTCTTGTCTAGCTGGTCTACGGTAGAGACTGTCCAGGTGGGTGGAATTACAGGAGGGACACACAGAAAACTGCGTCCAGTAATTACACCCACCAAGACAGCCACGACCGTACACCAGCTAGACGAGACCAAGCTGCCACACAGCTCAGCCACCAAGGTGAGGCCACTCAATGAAATTTTGGGAGTTCTATTTATATTATACAATTTATGTACATTAAATATAGTTTTTGTACTTAATCAGCAGTTTAAGTATGTTTGTAAATGTTTTATTGTGTGTTTGTGAGTGCTCGTGTGTTAATCTGTTTGTCCACCTCAACGAGAACTGTAATAAATGTTGAACTTTATATTATTATTTGGTTATTTCCCTGTTGTATTTGCAAGACGAGCAGTTACAAGCGCCGCGTACAATGGTAATAAGTAACTTTGTCTTACTTTTTTTTGGGGTTATCCTAGGAAATTTACACACATGTTCTGTATAATAATTTGTGTAACTAAATAAACTTACACACACACTTATATTCGCACTCATTTGCTCATTTTCGAAAAAGGAAACCTGCTGAGTCATCGTCATTCATAAACACAGGAAGCAACGCTCGCGCCCAGACACACACGTATGTATGTATGAAACACACTTATCGCCTCTTACACTAGAATGAATGAATGTGTATCACAAATAAACACACATACACACCAGAACGATGGAATATGACACTGAAACCCGTCCACAAAGATGGAATATGACGAGTAAACCCGTCCAGAACGATGGAATATGACAAGTAAACCAGTCGAGAACAATAGAATATGACAAGTAAACACGTCCAGAACGATGGAATATGACACGTAAACCGTCAAGAATGATGAAATATGACAGGGAAACCCGTCTATAAATGGAATATGACAAGCAATCCCGTCCAGAACGATGGAATATGATATGGAAACCCGTCCATAACGATGGAACATGACAAGTAAACCCGTCAGAACGATGGAATATGTCAGGTAAAATCATCCAGAACGATGGAATATGACAAGTAAACCCGTCCAGAACGATGGAATATGACAAGTAAACCCGTCCAGAACGATGGAATATGACAAGTAAACCCTTCTAGAACGATGGAATATGACAAGTAAACCGCCCAGAACGATGGAATATGACAAGAAACCCCATCGATAAATTGATACGTAAACAGTCCAGCAAACGATGAATATGACAAGTAAACCCGTCAGAACGATGAATATGACACTGGAAACCCGTCCAGAACGATGGAATATGACAAGTAAACCGTCCAGAACGATGGAATATGACAAGTAAACCAGTCGAGAACAATAGAATATGACAAGGAAACACGTCCAGAACGATGGAATATGACAAGTAAACCCGTCCAGAACGATGGAATATGACAAGTAAACCCCGTCAGAACGATAGAATATAGAGAGTGAAACCGTCAGAACGATGGAATATGACAAGTAAACCCGTCCAGAACAATGGAATATGATAAGTAAACCCGTCCAGAACGATAGAATATTACAAGTAAACCCGTCCAGAACGATGGAATATGACAAGTAAACCCGTCAGAACGATAGAATATGACAAGTAAACCCGTCCAGAACGATGGAATATGACAAGTAAACCCAGTCCAGAACGATGGAATATGACAAGTAAACCCGTCTAGAACGATGGAACATGAAAGAGAAATCCGTCCAGAACGATGGAACCTGTCAAGTAAACCCGTCCAGAACGATGGAATATGACAAGTAAACCCGCCTAAGAACGATGGAATATGACAAGTAAACACGTCCCGGACGGTGGAATATGATAAGTAAACCCGTCTAGAATGATGGAATATGACAAGTAAACCCATCTAGAACGATGAAATATGACAGGGAAACCCGTCTAGAACGATGGAATATGACAAGTAAACCCGTCAGGATGGAAGACAGTAAACGCAGAAGTGGAAATGACAAGTGACATGATGCAGGAAACCCGTCTAGAACGATGGAATATGACAAGTAAACGTCAGAACGATGGAATAACAGTAACCGTCAAACGATGGAATATGACAGTAAACGTCGAACGTGGAATATGACAAGTAAACCCGTCTAGAACGATGGAATATGACAAGTAAACCCGTCTATAACGATGAAATATGACAGGGAAACCCGTCTAGAACGATGGAATATGACAAGTAAACCCGTCCAGAACGATGGAATATTACAAGTAATCCCGTCTAGAACGATGGAATATGACAAGTAAACCCGTCCAGAACGATGGAATATGACAAGTAAACCCGTCTAGAACGATGAATTATGACAGGGAAACCCATCCAGAATGATGGAATATGACAAGTAAACCCGTCCAGAATGATGGAATATGACAGGGAATTATTATATTATTATTATTATTATTATAATCAAATAGAAGCGCTAAACCACAGGGGTTTATATATATGACAGGGAAACCCGTCCAGATCGATAGAATATGACATGTAAACCCGTCTTGAACGATGGAATATGACGAGTAAACCGTCTAGAACGATTGAATATGTCAAGTAAATCCGTCCAGAACGATGGAACATGGCAGGGAAATCCGTCCAGAACGATGGAACATGACAAGGAAATCCGTCCAGAACGATGGAACATGACAGGGAAATCCGTCCAGAACGATGGAACATGACAGGGAAATCCGTCCAGAACGATGGAACATGACAGGGAAATCCGTCCAGAACGATGGAACATGGCAGGAAATCCGTCCAGAACGATGAACATGACAGAGAAATCCGTCCAGAACGATGGAACATGACAGGGAAATCCGTCCAGAACGATGGAACATGACAGGGAAATCCGTCCAGAACGATGGAACATGACAGGGAAATCCGTCCAGAACGATGGATATGACAGAAAAACATGTCCATGGCGATGTAAAATGACAGAGAAAACCGTCCAGGGCGATGGCAAGTGACAAGTAAAAACAGTTCAAAGTGATGGAAAATGACAGGGGAACTAATAAAGATCGATGGAAAAATGATAGGGAAAATTGTCAGAAAATGACATAAAACATCTTCAGATCGACTGAAAATGAGAGGAAAACGAGTCAAAAGAGACGGAAACTAAATGCGTCAGGAAATCCCGTAAAGGGCAATGCAAAACTACAGGGAAATGCAAAATGACAGGGAAACCAGCCAAGATCAAAGGAATATGACAGGGAAACATGTTGAAAACGATTGAAAATGACTGGAAAACAAGTCCAGCGCGAGGGTAAACGACATGGAAAAAGAGTTCAGGGGACACCTAACGAAAAATATTCATTTTTACTTCCCTTTGAACGATTTCACTGATTTTTTTATCACAGACTCTAGGCATGTCAAATAATACTCAGTATTTTTTCATCAAGATCGTCCAATAAATAATGATATAAAAATTAAAAATGTGAAAAATTGGACATGGCAACACTCAGTTCAAATTCACACCAATATGGCAATATCGAAGTACTTTTTGATAACATGGAAAGATTAATTAATGCTAAACAGACCTTGTCACATGTACCAAACATGTAATATAATCCTTTTTAGTACCCAAAAAAAATAATGATGATGCCTTGACATGTGTTAGACCATATTTTACATTTTACACCCATGGTATACAAAATTGGAAAGGATTTTTACCAAAATGTACATGCTACGTTATAGAACAATGTTCCCTGAATAAATTCTGTAAAAATTATAAAGATCGGTTCAATAATAAATGATGGATTTTACCAACATTGCAAAAAATGGACTTTCTAGAAAAATGTAGAAATACTTTTAGGCTTAGCTTACGGTGGGTAAAAAACTCCTTGTGCCTTCTTATGTTTATTGGGAGTAGAACTGAGTAAATACAACATATTTCTGAAGTTCCATGCAGATCCCTCCATCCTGAAGTTCCCTGGAGATCGGCCAATCATGACGGTCCATGCAAATCAAACTGGAAAGAAGGAAATACACACTGAAAATCGTATTGCCAATGATTATGTACAAAGATACATATAAATATACATATATACAATATTTTAAAACATATACACACAAACCATACCACGGGTGGGATTCGAACTCGTGGTCAGAGTCTCTGACCGCGGGTTCGAACCCCACCCGTGGTATGGTTTGTTTGCAATCGTATTACGATTTCGTGAGTCATATACACATACAAATATACAAGAAATTCACATGAATTATTTACCTTAGACTAGGTGTAGGCATGGACATTGACCATCATCTAATGTCCTCCAGGCTCATAGGAGGTGTCCATCCCCCTTCTCCTCTTCCTGTGTCTAGGGGGCTTTACTTTCTGCATCGACTTGTCCATAGCCATCAGATGAGTTTGGTTCAATGATGAACGGCCATACCCAAGAGGTATATCTAAACAACTTCTTTCGTATCCTGCATTGTACTCGGCTATGGCTTGGCTGACCGAGAAATCGACTTGCCACTTGTTTCTATACAGAGATTTGTTACAGTAGGACCATATTCGTTGGTGAAGGCTTTCATTGGGATTCTGAGTTCGTCCTGGTAGGCAACGTTTCATCATTTCATCTCTAGTCAGGTCTTTGTAAATTTCATGCACTTCATTGAAATAGGCAGGTTCTAGATGAATGTGCAATTTCATGGTTGTGTGAGATGGTGTTGGTAGGTTTTCTGCCATTGCCTTCTGGTAAAAACACCATGATTTAGTACCAGGTGGGCAAAGATGATGTTGAGGGTTGTCGTCAGTGGAGGAACAGTGAAAGAAACTTGCAAGTATGCCATTCCTCATCGTTTCAACATTACTTCTAACATGTTTCCTTAGGTTCTGCTGAAAATATTGTGCAAGCTTGTCAATGATAAAGTCTGTGAGCATCCCTTTGTTCTTGAGTTGAATCTGCTTCCTCTTTTTTCCGGTTTTCAGTTCTTTTTCTGTGTAGTGCAATTTGACAAAACTTGTTAATCTATTCTTCAGGCGCTTTGAATAGTGGTTTATGCACTCTTCTTTTTGAACTTGTACACTTTCATAAGGTCCTGCACCACCATTCAGTTCAACAATTCCTTTATAGGTAGCACTGTCACCATCAGACACTAAAGTTTTGTACCTCATCTTATTTTTCTGTGATCTCTGCCAAAGGATTATTGCTGACTCTACTTCCATTTTTCCTGATGAGCCTGAATAGTTTTTGTTACATTTACTTTTATGTTTTTCTTTCAACTGTTCATATGTTTCCCGAGTTATTGTCTTCTTTTTCAAACGATCATCGAGATTGATACACATGAAACAGAATTTGCACATGACTTGATAATCCAATGCTAATTTTGTCTCAGCATCAATTGTGATACCGATGCCAAAATTCGAATGATGGCCCCGTGTCTGCCATGTGCCATCAAATGACACTTCGACGTCAACAATACCAAGTGCGTCAGGAAAAGTCTCCAATTTGGCATATTCCGTAGTAACAATTGTCCTTGTTTCAGCAAGAATCTTGTTGCACATTTGAATGGATGCCTTTGTAATCATGGTCGTATATCTGTTGAAGGTTCGCAGAGATAAATGAGGTAAGTTACACAGTGCATTTTTACGAGTAAATGATGCATAGCCACCACCACCTAGCATTTCACCATAAATCATCAAACCAGTCAGATCATTCAGCTTACGTAAACCTTTTGGCTTTTCCAACAATGTTTTATTACAGTCGTTACACACCATACTAATCACTGTTTCTAGGTGCCTGTTATAATATGTAATCTTGATGTCATTAGACCAACACTCGTTACAATGCAGAAACGCTGCAACTTTAGCAAATTCACTTTCTGACATACATATCATCCTCTTTTCAACAACAACATTTGTTTTCTTTTTATACATCGACACTCGTCGTGTGGCACTTGACACACTATGAACACTTGACACATCAGCAGCACCCCCGTCAGCAGCTGTCGACGTGCTGGCCACATCTGGAGTGGCCACGAGCGTGCTGGCCACATCTGGAGTGGCCACGAGCGTGCTGGCCACATCTGGAGTGGCCACAGGGGAAATGGTCATACATGGTGAGGTCTTCACATACGTAACTGTGGGTGTGGTGATGACAGATGTATATATAGGCACAGTAGTGGTGGTGGCCACAGTTGTGGTCGTGGCCACAGTGGTAGTGGTGGCCACAGAGGTAGTGGTGGTGGCTACAGAGGTAGTGGTGGTGGCCACAGGTAGTGGTGGCCAAAGATATGTCACCTCGTTTACGCTTTTTCGATGCTGTACGTTGGCCACATCTGGAGTGGCCATGGACGTGCTGGCACATGAATGAACTGTAGAAATATTCACGAGTTCGTCAGCTGAGAACAAATCATCAGAGGAGTGAGAGGGTAGTGATGGCGTCGTATCGGCAGCTGCTGCTGCCTCTGCTTCTAACTTTTTTCTTTTTCTTGCCTCGCACAGTCTTTGAGCAACCTTCCTTTTCTTCTTGCCAATGTTCTGAGAGTATATTGTCTTCTTACGAGGCATTGTGTTGAAGAAATGTGCAGAATTGAGGGCAAAATTACGCGTCCCAAGGGAGCGTCGCGATCAGTCAGAGCGGCACAAACCCTCCTTTGTTGGACGTTTGGTCGGCACTGAGGTTAGTGTGGAGAGAGAACCTCCTTGCTACACCAGCACAGCACACTCCACTGCTGACCTAGCTACAAGCTAGTCACAGTCGCTCCTGCTAATCAAGAAGTGTCCCTACGATCCCCGCTGGGGAGGGGAATTTATAGTCTACAAATTGCACCTCTACTCTTACACGATGTCTGCTCATCGTGTTAAGATTAAGCCAAAATACGGTGTAATCAACGATTCCTCGAAACTAGCCCTTGTAAAGACTTGCTTGCAGGTCAAATTTACAGCCATCCACTCACTCAAAGACTCTTTCTTAGTAGTCTGCACCGACGACCACGAAGCATCAAAACTGACCGACGACACTGCTAAGAAGACACTAAATGACCGCCAATTCACCATCTCCCCTTCACCCTCACTGCTGGCGAAACGTTCCGTTTCTGTGAAAAGACTGAACAAAATTATCACAACCAACCGACAGAGGACCTGAAGGCATCAATTGAAGAACAAAACTCAGGAGTTTTGTTCTTCAATTGATAACATAACGAAAATTCCAAATGCAACATCAATGATCAAAGTAACTTTCACAGACATCGAAATGGCGGATAGAGCTCTGTCAGACGGCCTGGCAATCTCATATTACCACATACATCCTCGTAATATAGAACCAGAACGCTTCGCCCACATCTCTCCCTGCTGGAACTGCTATTCTTACCTACATACAACGACCGAATGCACTGTTAAGGATAAGAAGTTTTGCTCCAACTGCTGCAAGGAAGGTCATGACTTCAAAACCTGTCCCACCAACACTGCCACTCCTACCTGCCTCTACTGTAAAGGTACTCACCATACCCTTGCTGCTAAATGTCCTCTAAGAAAAGAAATCCTCACAAAAAAATTCAAAGAAGAAGCAAAGAAAAGCAGCCAAAAATCGCCGACTTTTGCCGCTATAACTAAACTACAATCTGACACCAAAAAAATTCTCCAAGCAACACAACAGTATCCATCTAACTCAAACTCCACCTCTGCACTTCCTGACGCTGCCCCATCCAAGGTGCTATACTGCATGATGTATGCACACCTTGCTAATGCTACAAACCCCGGCACCTTCAACAAGACAATTAACGAACTATTCCGCCTAAATAACATGCCTAATTTCGAATTTCCTGACTCTCCACCTTCGAAAAACCTACTCAGGATTGTCCCAAACATCGTCAACTTCACCTCCATATCAAGCGAAACTCCCGACACTGGACCTGAACACACCTCAGAACCGCCATCACCGACAACATCCACCTCTCAACAACCACAACCTCTCCAGCAAACCGAAAATTATCAAGAACCCCAACCCATACTCCACACAACTACAGAAGAAACAGAAGTAATAAATGAATCCACTGAAGAATCCTCCGACGAAAGAGAAGAAAACAACTAAGAAAACACCGAAGAAAACATCACAGAAACCATTGAAGAAAACGTCGATGAAAACACCACCACTGACAGCATCGTCCTCAGGAACATTATACACCACCTCTGCCTTCCCTGACGTAATGCAACCTGATGATGTTATCGATCACCTGCAAGACGGAACAGTAAAATATGGTGTCAATTGCTGGCTGGACAAATACTGTAATGAAAATTCAGTAACATTCATTGACAACTGGGACCTCTTCTATGGCAGAAATGACATGTATGCCAGGGATGGGGTTCACTTATCCAGGTCTGGGGTGGGGGCACTGGCAACTGCAGTGGAGGGAGCTGTTAGGGCTTTAAACTAGAAATAGTTAGTGGTATGGGTTTTGGGGGGAAAACAGAGAAGTCTCAGTGTAGTAATATTATAAGTTGTAGGAGAACTAGTAATAGGCAGAATAAGGTGGATAGTGGAAAGCTAGTGACACTAGATGACAAGGACAGTAATAGGTATAGTGGAAAAACAGAGATGAGCAGGAAGGGTAAAGAGAAAGGAGGGTCTCTAAATATATATTACACCAATAGTCGTAGTGCTAGGAATAAGATGGACGAGTTGAGATTAGTTGCAAGTACGGGTAATATTGATGTTTTTGAAATAACTGAGACATGGTTTAATATGAAAAATCGGGACTTGCCTGCCGAATGTCACATTCAGGGTTTTAAATTGTTCCAAGTAGACAGAAGTATCGGGAAAGGGTGGGGTGGCACTCTATGTCCGTGATCATTTAAATTGTTGCATAAAAACGGGTATAAAGTCTGAATTAACACATACAGAGTCTGTCTGGATAGAATTTTCAGAGGGTGTGAAAAATTGATTTTAGGCGTGATTTACCGTCCTCCAAACTTAGATAGGGAACAAGGAGACTACTTTGGGAGGAAATTGTTAAGGCCACAAGACACGATAACTTAGTAATTCTAGGGTACTTTAACTTTAGTCAGATTGATTGGAATTTCATGACTGGGAATTTTGAATCTAACGACTTTTTAGTAGTTCAGGATTGCTTTTTGAAGCAGTTTGTAACAGAACCTACAAGGGAAATAACCTACTTGACTTGGTTCTGGCAAGCAAGGAAACCCTTGTTAATAATTTAGAAATTACAGAGGAACTCGGCTCAAGCGACCACAAGTCAATTACCTTTAGCATTGAATGGATGTATGATAGTAGGGATAATTCAGTAATGGTCCCAGATTTTCGCTTAGCAGATTATAATGGACTTAGAGAACACTTATCAACTGTGGACTGGGGTGAAGAAGAGAGGTATCAATATGACAGTTTTCTTAACACTATACAGGCTGCCCAAAGAACATTTATCCCGTATAAAGAAATTAGATCAAGTAGAAATGACCCAAAATGGATGAATAATAGGCTCAAATATCTTTTAGGGCAGAAGAAAGGAATTTATAGGCGCATAAAAAGAGGTGAGGGTCATCTTATAAATCAGTATACTGACATTAAGAGGGACGTTAAAAGGGAATAAGAAAAGCTAAACGGGACTATGAAATTAAAGTTGCTAGGGATTCAAAAACAAACCCCAAAAAAGTTTTTCCAGGTTTATAGAACAAAAGTTAGGGATAAGATAGGTCCCCTTAAAAATAACTTTGGGCATCTTACTGACAAGGAGAATGATATGTGCTCTATTTTTAATAATTATTTTCTCTCGGTTTTCACACAGGAAGACATTAATAATATCCCAGTAATTAATTTTTACAGAGGCCCAGAAGAAGATAAATTATGTAATATCACAGTCACTAGCGAAATGATTATGAAACAGCTGGACCGACTGAAACAAAATAAATCGCCGGTCCTGATGAGCTTTTGCAAGGGTTCTTAAGGAATGCAAAATGGAACTCTGTGAACCAATATCTAACATTTTTAATTTATCTCTTCAAACAGGTGTAGTGTCTGATATGTGGAAGATGGCTAATGTAATTCCTATTTTTAAAGCAGGGGACAAGTCACTACCGTCAAACTACCGCCCAATAAGCCTGACCTCAATTGTAGGCAAATTACTAGAGTCAATTATAGCTGATATTATTAGAAGCCATCTAGATAACCATAATTTGATTAATGATACCCAGCATGGATTCACGAGGGGCCGTTCCTGCCTATCTAATTTATTAACCTTCTTCAGTAAAGCTTTTGAGGCTGTTGATCACGATAAAGAATTCTATATTGTTTATTTAGACTTTAGTAAGGCTTTTGATAGAGTACCGCACCAGAGACTGTTAAAGAAAGTGGCAGCTCATGGCATTGGGGAAAAGTGCTGTCATGGATCGAGTCATGGCTCACCAATAGGAAGCAGAGAGTGTGCATAAATGGGGTTAAATCCGAATGGGGACTTGTAACAAGTGGTGTTCCACAGGGATCAGTCTTAGGCCCATTGTTATTTATAATATATATCAATGACCTTGATGAGGGAATTACTAGTGATATGAGCAAATTCGCCGACGACACGAAGATAGGTAGGATAATTGATTCAAACATAGATGTCATAGAACTTCAGGAAGATTTAGACAAACTTAATTCGTGGTCAGAAAAGTGGCAGATGCAGTTCAATGTAGATAAATGCAAGGTTCTGAAGCTCGGGAGTGTCCATAACCCAAGCACTTATAAGTTAAATAACGTAGAACTTAGCCATACAGATTGCGAGAAGGACTTGGGGGTGATGGTAAGCAGCAACCTTAAACCAAGACAGCAATGCCTAAGCGTACGTAATAAGGCAAATAGATTACTGGGATTTATATCAAGAAGTGTTAGCAACAGAAGTCCAGAGGTTATATTACAGCTTTATACATCATTAGTAAGGCCTCACCTAGATTACGCAGCTCAGTTCTGGTCTCCATATTACAGAATGGACATAAATTCGTTAGAAAACATTCAGCGTAGAATGACTAAATTAATACATAGCATTAGAAATCTTCCTTACGAAGAAAGATTGAAGACCCTAAAATTACATTCACTTGTAAGACGTAGAATGAGGAGACATGATCGAGGTATACAAGTGGAAAATGGGTATTAACAAAGGGGATATAAATAAGGTCTTGAGGATATCTCTCCAAGAGAGAACCCGCAATAATGGATTCAAGTTAGATAAGTTTAGATTTAGAAAGGATATAGGAAAGTATTGGTTTGGAAATAGGGTAGTTGATGAGTGGAACAGTCTGCCTAGTAGGGTTATTGAAGCTAGGACCTTGGGTAGTTTCAAATTTAGGTTGCATAAATTCATGAGTGAGAGGGGTTGGATTTGAGTGGGACTCGCGCATGAGTGGGTAGAATTGTCAAAGCTTATTTCTTGGGTAGCATTGAAAATTGGGTTGAGCAAATATTCTGTTAGTGGGACGGATTGTGAAGGACCTGCCTAGTATGGGCCAACAGGCCTGCTGCAGTGTTCCTCCTTTCTTATGTTCTTATGTTCTAACCACATTATGAAATGAGCTATAGACAAATGCTGCTTGTAATCGCCTCCAAAGTGAAATCCACTCAAAAATTCAAACTATATTACATGTCCAAGAGAGACTTCAAAAAATTAAGGACCGAAGCTCCTGACCCAATGTTTCAAATTATAAAACAAAATATTCTCCGCCCCAAACAATAAAAAGCAATCAAATGCCTCGACCAGAGTTCCCGTGCACCTGACGCTCAACCAGCATCTACATGATCCAGCCACATGACAACAAACCAGCGAGCACTGCACACACCACGGTCTTCTATTCTGCCATCATTCATCGCCTCACAACGCCACATTGGTTTAGCGCTTCTATTTGATTATAATAATAATAATCACAACGCCACGCAGCTGGGTTTAGCCCTGGCTCTTTATCTCCGACCCAAGATCTTCCTCTCATCATCTATTCTTCGTCTGTCCGCCCTTCACACTCGCCCTATTGAGGGCTCTTACCTGAGAGTATTATCATTATTATCATCATCATCATCATCATCATCATCATTATCATCTTGCTACACCAACCGTGAGAGTTACCAATCAGTAATTTGAAGCATTTCGCACAAAAGTATAAGAAAAAAATACGGAAAAAGGCTAAAAATTACCATAAATATACTATTATTATTGTGTGCGTCACGATAATGAGCAATTAATTACGATAACATTTTTCTAATTATCGTAAAGAGACGAGACATACACCAAAATGTTGCCAGATTGTTGAGCTATTTTTCGGTAAGCTTAACTCATTTTTTTTTTCGATTTTTTCGTGTCTTGCCTCGCTCTACTGTCAGCCGCCCCGTCAGGACCATAGAAAATGACAGGAGAAACAAGTTCAGGACGATAGAAAATGAAAGGGAAACCCATCCTAAACGATGGAATATAATAATAATAATATCTTTATTTACTACAAGTACATGTACATGGTATACAGGCCTAGCTGACATCAATGACATACTACTATATAGAAAGTCCCTTGTTATGCTGAGCATTTCGGGCAGATTAGGTCAGTGTCCTAGGATGCGATTCACACCAGTCGACTAACACCCAGGTACCCATTTTACTGATGGGGAACATAGACAACAGGTGTAAAGAAACACGCCCAATGTTTCTGCCCTGGCTGGGAATCGAACCCAGGCCCTCGCCGTGTGAAGCGAGAGCTTTAGCCACCAAGCCACCAGAGCCCCGTCCATAGAACATAAGAACATAAGAAAGAAGGAATACTGCAGCAGGCCTACTGGCCCATGCGAGGCAAGTCCAAGTCTCCCACCGGCTTAAGCCAATGCCCCGACCCAGCCAGGTCAGGTTACATTCACTTAAGGAAGGAGCACGGCATCTGACCTAGTAGCACAAGTTAGTCAGGTCCAACTCACACCCACCCGCACCCACTCATATATTTATCTAGCCTATTTTTAAAACTAGCGATGGAATATGACAGGGAAAACCGTCTAGAAAGATAGAATATAAGAGGGAATCCTATCCAGAACGATGGAATAGGAGAGGGAAACAAAACCATGTCGATGGAAAACAAGAGGGAAACCCGTCAAGAATGACAAACTAGTCCAGGGATATATGATGGAATATGACAGAAGAACGTGTCCACTGCGATGGAAAATACAGGGAGTGGACAGGAAGTGGCAGCTAAAACAGTTCTGGCCGATGGAATATGACGGGGAAACCAATCAAGATCGATGGAATATGACGGGGAAACCAATCAAGATCGATGGAATATGACGGGGAAGCCGTCCAGAACGAGGGAAAATGGCATCCAGGGACATGAAAAAAGACAGAAAATCGTCCAGGTCGATGGAAAATGACAGGGAAAACAGTTCAGAGTGACGGAAAGCGAACAGGGAAAACATTTCAAAGGAATAGAAAGTGACAGGAAAACCATCCAGGACGATGGAAAACGATAGAGGAAAACAGTTCAGGAAGAATGAAATTGACAGGAAAACAAGATCGATGGAATATGACAAAAAAAAACTCGAGAAAGATGGAAAATGACAGAAAAACGTGTCCAGGGTGGTGGATAATGAGAGGGAAACCCGTCCAGAACGATGGAAAATGAAAGTGAAGCCCGTCCAGGGCAATTGAATACAACAGAAAAACCCTTCCAGGCGACGGAAAATGACATGGAGACCAATAAAGGGCGAGGAAATATGAGAGAGACAAGTTCAAGTGGAATATCAGAAACGTCTATTAGATGGAAATGACAGGAAAACCCTAAGTCTGATTGATGCGAACTGATCAGGATAGAAATGACAGGAAATACATCCAGGGAGTTGGATTATGAACAATTCTGAACGATGGAAAGCTGATCCACGATACATTTGGTTAAGATGATGGAAGAGCAGACTCACATCCATCTTGTTATGGATTATAACAGTGGATTCCTTCGATCCATCTTGTTTGATGATGGAAGAGTCAGGACTCTTACGATCCATCTTGTTTGTTAGATGATGGAAGAGTCAGGACTCCTACGATCCATCTTGTTAGTTAGATGATGGAAGTGTCAGGACTCCTACGATCCATCTCATGACATGTGCAAGTGTCTTCATAGGGAAATCACAATGTTATTAGTCTTTGATAAGTGAGCCGCATGCTGATACCTTATACTAACAATGCAATTTATTAGATAAGGACAGTGAAGAGGGTGATGACCGTATACATAGCAAAGAGGTTATGTCCCTCAAAGGTACTAAAACAGAGTAAGGTTTATAAAAAAACAGATAGTGAAGTTGTTATACGACAAATATAATTAAGAGAGTGATATCCCACAGTCACAACGGTGATGTCTCAAATATATATTGAAAAAATGTGATGTCTTCCCAGAATACTAAACCTTTAACTGGGGTTTTTCATTCTTAGGTAACATTACTATCAACAAACCGTGTTGCAGTTTTCATATTGTCTATATTTTTCACAATGGTGGGTGGATTATGTTTTCTTGGACTGCAAGAAGGATTTTGACACACTTCCACACACGAGACGGGAAGGCAGCAGCGAGTCATGGTACGTGATGTTAGAATGTACGCTTGTGATGAGCGGGGTTCCACAGAGGTCAGTCCTAGGACCGCTGTTGTTTCTGGTATATGTGAATGACATGACGGCGGAAGGAATAGACTCAGAAGTGTCCTTGTTTGCAGACGATGTAAAGTTAATGAGGAGAATTCAGTCGGAGGTGGATAAGGCAGGACTACAGATTGATCTGGACAGGCTGCAGGCCTGGTCCAGCAACTGGCTCCTGGAGTTCAACCCAAGCAAGTGCAAAGCCATGAATATCAGGGAAGGGCAAAGAAGACCGCAGACAGAGTACAGTCTAAGGGGGCCAAAGACTACAAACCTCACTCAAGGAAAAGGATCTCGGAGTGTGTATAATACCGAGCACTTGTCCTGAGGCACACATCAACCAAATAACTGCTGCAGTATATGGGCGGATAGCGAACCTAAGAATAACATTCCGACATCTCAGTAAGGAGTCGTTCCGAACCCTGTAAACGGTGTACGTCAGGCCCATATTGGAGTAAGCAGCTCCAAATTGGAACCCTCACCTGGCCAAGCATGTCAGGAAACTAGAGAAAATGCAAAGGTTTGCAACGAGACTAGTCCCGGAGCTAAAGGGCATGTCCTTAGCTCCGATATAGTAGCACTGCATGGGAGGAGAGTGTACATGATAGTGGTATGATAGAGTAGCACTGCATGGGAGGAGAGTGTACATGATAGTGGTATGATAGAGTAGCACTGCATGGGAGGAGAGTGTACATGATAGTGGTATGATAGAGTAGCACTGCATGGGAGGAGAGTGTACATGATAGTGGTATGATAGAGTAGCACTGCATGGGAGGAGAGTGTACATGATAGTGGTATGATAGTGTAGCACTGCATGGGAGGAGAGTGTACATGATAGTGGTATGATAGAGTAGCACTGCATGGGAGGAGAGTGTACATGATAGTGGTATGATATAGTAGCACTGCATGGGAGGAGAGTGTACATGATATGGTATGATAGTGTAGCACTGCATGGGAGGAGAGTGTACATGATAGTTATTGATAGGTAGCACTGCATGGGAGGGAGTGTACATGATAGTGGTATGATAGATTAGCACTGCATGGGAGGAGAGTGTACATGATAGTGGTATGATATAGTAGACTCATGGGAGGGAGTGCATGATAGTGGTATGATAGCTAGCACTGCATGGGAGGAGAGTGTACATGATAGTGGTATGATAGCAGCACTGCATGGGAGGAGAGTGTACATGATAGTGGTATGATAGCAGCACTGCATGGGAGGAGAGTGTACATGATAGTGGTATGATAGTGTAGCACTGCATGGGAGAGTGTACATGATAGTATATGATAGTGTAGCACTGCATGGGAGAGGTACATGATAGTGGTATATGAATAGCACTGCATTGGAGGAGAGTGTACATGATAGTGGTATGATGTGTAGCACTGCATGGGAGGAGAGTGTACATGATAGTGGTATGATAGAGTAGCACTGCATGGGAGGAGAGTGTACATGATAGTGGTATGATAGCAGCACTGCATGGGAGGAGAGTGTACATGATAGTGGTATGATAGCAGCACTGCATGGGAGGAGAGTGTACATGATAGTGGTATGATAGTGTAGCACTGCATGGGAGGAGAGTGTACATGATAGTGGTATGATAGAGTAGCACTGCATGGGAGGAGAGTGTACATGATAGTGGTATGATAGTGTAGCACTGCATGGGAGGAGAGTGTACATGATAGTGGTATGATAGTAGTAGCACTGCATGGGAGAGAGTGTACATGATAGTGGTATGATAGAGTAGCACTGCATGGGAGGAGAGTGTACATGATAGTGGTATGATAGTGTAGCACTGCATGGGAGGGGAGTGTACATGATAGTGGTATGATAGAGTAGCACTGCATTTGAGGAGAGTGTACATGATAGTGGTATGATAGTGTAGCACTGCATGGGAGGAGAGTGTACATGATAGTGGTATGATAGAGTAGCACTGCATGGGAGGAGAGTGTACATGATAGTGGTATGATAGAGTAGCACTGCATTGGAGGAGAGTGTACATGATAGTGGTATGATAGTGTAGCACTGCATGGGAGGAGAGTGTACATGATAGTGGTATGATAGAGTAGCACTGCATGGGAGGAGAGTGTACATGATAGTGGTATGATAGAGTAGCACTGCATGTGAGGAGAGTGTACATGATAGTGGTATGATAGAGTAGCACTGCATGGGAGGAGAGTGTACATGATAGTGGTATGATAGAGTAGCACTGCATGGGAGGAGAGTGTACATGGTAGTGGTATGATAGAGTAGCACTGCATGGGAGGAGAGTGTACATGATAGTGGCATGATAGAGTAGCACTGCATGGGAGGAGAGTGTACATGATAGTGGTATGATAGAGTAGCACTGCATGGGAGGAGAGTGTACATGATAGTGGTATGATAGTGTAGCACTGCATGGGAGGAGAGTGTACATGGTAGTGGTATGATAGAGTAGCACTGCATGTGAGGAGAGTGTACATGATAGTGGTATGATAGAGTAGCACTGCATGGGAGGAGAGTGTACATGATAGTGGTATGATAGGTAGCACTGCATGGGAGGAGAGTGTACATGATAGTGGTATGATAGAGTAGCACTGCATGGGAGGGAGTGTACATGATAGTGGTATGATAGAGTAGCACTGCATGGGAGGAGAGTGTACATGATAGTGGTATGATAGAGTAGCACTGCATGGGAGGAGAGTGTACATGATAGTGGTATGATAGAGTAGCACTGCATGGGAGGAGAGTGTACATGGTAGTGGTATGATAATAGCACTGCATGGGAGGAGAGTGTACATGATAGTGGTATGATAGAGTAGCACTGCATGGGAGGAGAGTGTACATGATAGTGGTATGATAGAGTAGCACTGCATGGGAGGAGAGTGTACATGATAGTGGTATGATAGAGTAGCACTGCATGGAGGACAGTGTACATGATAGTGGTATGATAGAGTAGCACTGCATGGGAGGAGAGTGTACATGATAGTGGTATGATAGAGTAGCACTGCATAGGACAGTGTACATGATAGTGGTATGATAGAGTAGCACTGCATAGGACAGTGTACATGATAGTGGTATGATAGAGTAGCACTGCATGGGAGGAGAGTGTACATGATAGTGGTATGATAGAGTAGCACTGCATGGGAGGAGAGTGTACATGATAGTGGTATGATAGAGTAGCACTGCATGGGAGGAGAGTGTACATGATAGTGGTATGATAGAGTAGCACTGCATGGGAGGAGAGTGTACATGATAGTGGTATGATAGAGTAGCACTGCATGGGAGGAGAGTGTACATGATAGTGGTATGATAGAGTAGCACTGCATGGGAGGAGAGTGTACATGATAGTGGTATGATAGAGTAGCACTGCATGGGAGGAGAGTGTACATGATAGTGGTATGATAGAGTAGCACTGCATGGGAGGAGAGTGTACATGATAGTGGTATGATAGAGTAGCACTGCATGGGAGGAGAGTGTACATGGTAGTGGTATGATAGAGTAGCACTGCATGGGAGGAGAGTGTATATGGTAGTGGTATGATAGGAAACGTTTCGCCACAATAAAGATACCCAAATGTTGCATATGTGTCTAATTTATAACTTGTCGGTTCTCTGAACCATTCATCTACACCCTGTCTGACACAGCAACATCTTGGGATCTTAATACAAACGAATTCTTCAACACTTGTCCAACCTTTGGACGAAGACCTACTTAGACTAGTGGATGGTACCACTATGACCCCGCCTCCTGCTGCTTCACCTCACCTGACTACAGTATATAAGCCACCTCTACGGACATATGCTGACTTTCTACAAGATTGATGGACTGAACACATCGACTCCAGGCCGAGGGACTGATTACCTCAAAACTCCTACTCTCCTTACACCTTTCTACTTTGTATTGGACTGATGAAGCCACTGTGTGGCGAAACGTTTCCTCAATAAAGATACCCAAATGTTGCATATGTGTCTAATTTATAACTTGTCGATTCTCTGAACCATTCATCTACAGGAGACAGGTCGGCAGGAGCAGTGAAGTTGATGATGTTTGGAAGAATTTTGATGATGTCAGCTGATGGTGGGGGAGTCAAGCCTTGCAGTTGAGGCAGGTAGGAGTGGTAATGGAACATTGATAACCCCACTTGAAGGGCAAGCATCGTGAAAGAGTAGAGGCGCTGGTATGTAGGCTATAGAT
This sequence comes from Cherax destructor, assembly GCA_009830355.1. Taxonomy (NCBI): domain Eukaryota; kingdom Metazoa; phylum Arthropoda; class Malacostraca; order Decapoda; family Parastacidae; genus Cherax; species Cherax destructor. The sequence continues at coordinate 18,700 of WNWK01013799.1, read as the reverse complement.
TCCCCTCTCCGACGGGGATCGTAGGGATACTTCTTGAGGTAGAGAGACTGACTTGCCTTGCCAGTAGCAAGGTACGCAGTGCTGTACCGACCGTACCACAGTGGACCAATACCTTGGCGCCCAGCTCACGCTAGACGTTGATCCAAGGCAGCCAGCTTTCAGGCAGGTGGCTTACAGCTTTTCATCTCATCCCCTGCATGCATTGACCAACTAGAGATTTATACAATGCTATAACACTATATAACATGCCACTACACAAGTCACTACTACACAACGGTCCACCAGTCCATCACATGTAACCCTAACACGACACTGTATTGTATAAACACCACTCATCTAGAACACTATAAAACACACACACATCCATGATACTTAACACCACCACAGTCTATGATATAAAACACCACTACACAGTCCTATGATACTGTATAAAACACCACTAACACAGATACTGTATAAACACACTACACAGTATGTATAAAACACCACTACACAGTCCTATGATACTATAAACACCACTACACAGTCTATATATGTATAAACACCACTACACAGTCCTATGATCACTGCATAAAACACCACTAAACAGTACTATCATCACTGTATAAAACACCATACCACAAGTCTATCATCACTGTATAAAACACCACTACACAGTCCTATGATCACTGCATAAAACACCACTAAACAGTACTATCATCACTGTATAAAACACCGATACACAGTACTATCATCACTGTATAAAACACTACTACACAGTACTATCATCACTGTATAAAACACTACTACACAGTACTATCATCACTGTATAAAACACTACTACACAGTACTATCATCACTGTATAAAACACTACTACACAGTACTATCATCACTGTATAAAAACCTACACAGTACTATCATCACTGTATAAAACACCACTACACAGTACTATCATCACTGTATAAACACTACTACACAGTACTACATCACTGTATAAACACACTACAGTACTATCACTGTATAAACCACTACACAGTACTATCATCACTGTATAAAACACCACTACACAGTACTATCATCACTGTATAAAACACCACTACACAGTACTATCATCACTGTATAAAACACCACTACACAGTACTATCATCACTGTATAAAACACCACTACACAGTACTATCATCACTGTATAAAACACCACTACACAGTACTATCATCACTGTATAAACACCACTACACAGTACTATCATCACTGTATAAAACACCACTACACAGTACTATCATCACTGTATTAAACACCACTACACAGTACTATCATCACTGTATTAAACACCACTACACAGTACTATCATCATTGTATAAAACGAACACTATACAAAAGTTTTTCCCTCAAATTCTTCATTATATTTCATCATCAGCTGCTGATTTTCTCAGTTATTCCCTATTCATAATTTTCAATGTAATTCTCATTTCTTGCTACACATCTTAACTTTCATCTTAAGTGTTTTCCTCTTCTAAGTTAACATTGTTATGGACATATAAATGTCTCCATCAAACTACTCCTAACAACATAAAAACATAAGAAACTCATCATAACAATAAGAAACTCATCATAACAATAAGAAACTCATCATAACATGGACGCTGCCCCGTAGCCTGGTGGCTAAAGCTCTCGCTTCACAAGGCGAGGGTCTGGGTTCGATTCCAAGCGAGGGTGGAAACATTGGGTGTGTTTCATTACACCGGTTGTCTATGTTCACCCATCAGTAAAATGGGTACCTGGGTGTTAGTCGACTGGTGTGGGTCGCATCCTGGGACAAACTGATCTGATTTGCCTGAAATGCTCTGCATAACAAGGGGCTTTCTACATAGTAGTATGTCATTGATGTCAGTTAGGACTGTATACCTTGTACATGTATTTGTAGTAAATAAGGATATTATTATTATTATTATTATTATTATTATTATTATTATTATTATTATTATTATTATTATTATTATTATTATTATTATTATTATAACATAAAAACATAACAAACTCCTCATAACATAAAAATATAACAATCTGCTCATACAACATAAAAACATAAAAACCTCCACATAAAACTTTAAATAGTTCTCCATTACACAACACAGCACTACACTACACAACACAACACAGCACTACACTACACAACACAACACAGCACTACACTACACACACACACAACACAACACTACAACACAACACAGCACTACACTACACAACACAGAACTACACTACACAACACAACACAGCACTACACTACACAACACAACACAGCACTACACTACACAACACAGCACTACACTACACAACACAACACAGCACTACACTACACTAAACAGCACTTCACTACACAGCACTACACTACAGAACACAGCACTACATTACATAACACTGCACTACAATTCACAACACAGCACTACTATTCAAAACACAGCACTACAATTCACAACACAGCACTACACTGCACAACACTTAACTACACAACACAACACTTCACTACACAGCACTACACAACACAGCACTACACAACACAGCACTACACTTCACAGCACAGCACTACACAGCAATGCACTACACAACACAGCACTACTTCACAATACAGCACTACACTACACAACAGAGCTCTACAGTAAACAACATAGCACTACACTACATTTCACTACACTTTACAACTCAGCACTACACAACACAGCACTACAGTACATTTCACTACACTTCACAACACAGCACTAAACTATATAACACGCTGAACTATCTACATTCTACACTATTATAACACATCGCACTATCACTATATGGTGCCTATGCGAACATTCCTATGGTGTATAAATATATTTAGTTGAATGAATTCTAGTGTTCCTCGCTGGCCTAGTGGTTAGCGTATCCCTCTAGAGTTTTACGACTCACCTATCGCGGGTTCGAGCCCCGCCCGTATCGTGCTTTATCAGATTTATAAGTGAAGTGAAGAGAATGGACGTCCAAATGCTGGGTGTTTATCACCCTCTCCTGGAGGCCACCAAAAAATTGCGGGGAGTTGATATCGTCAAAATTGTTAGTGAGACGCCTCGTGCATTCGGTAAGGTATGTGAAGTGTATTTCAGTGATGAGCTACTTCTCCTGCCTCCTGTACACAAAGGTCATGGTTGTATTGTACTGATGTGCAACGAACCTCACTGTGTTGCTCTGTATGCCTGCCACGATGGCACCTTACTCTACTACGATGGTGACGGGTCTCAGATCGCCTACGAAGTGATAGAAAAATACTACAAGATGCACCCTGCTTCACCAGACTTCTAGTTATTCGTGAGGTAGAACAAGACTGTAATACCTGCGCGTATCACTCACTGGCATTCATGGACATTGTTGTGAGTTCCAGGATCACGAACCCCGATGACATCAAGCGCTGGTTCTGCATAAGAATGAAATATTTCCCAGATATTACTGCAGTTAACCTGGTCAGGTCAATGCTGAGTGAATTCACGAATGATATAGTTACTTCCTGCAAAAATTCACAAAAGAGCGTATTGATGCCAGATATTAAACGTTATCTACTACTTGCAAAAAAGAAGACTCGTACTTCTGTTAAACGTCTCTGGAAAGTGAGACGCCCTCAGCCCCACCACAAAAAATGATAAAGGTGTTAAAAATCAGATACAGAGAACACCATGAAGTTGATTGTCAAGAACGATGTCCTAAGTCCTCCCAAGACTGAAGGGGACGAGATTATATTTAGGATAAATTCAGTAATTGTCTAATTTCAATCATTTTTTTTATTTTTAAGCTAAGATTGTAATCAGGAGCCTAATATAATAACTTTTAAGAAAAATAAACAAAAAATATGATTGCTGGCCGAGAAACATCATTATTGGCTCTCCCACACTGTAAACTGTATGTACTCAGTAGGTACTCAGTAGGTGGTCAGTAGGTACTCAGTAGGTGGTCAGTAGGTGCTCAGTAGGTACTCAATAGATACCCAGTAGACAGTAAGTACTCAGTAGACACTCAGGTACATAGGTGAGAAACATCAACAAACGATGAAGCTAACACATCAGGTAACAAGGCAACACATCAGGTAACAAGGCAACACAGCAGGTAACAAGGCAACATAGCAGGTAACAAGGCAACACAGCAGGTAACACTGAGAGCAACAACACACAGTAGATAAAGCTGCAGGGTAACATAGTAACTCAGCAGGAAATTTTGAAAGTAACAGAGGAATATAGGAGGAAACACAACAGTAATATTGAAGGCAACACGGCAGATAAAACTGAAGGAAATACGACAATACAGCATATAGCTTTCAAAGTAACACAGCAAATAACACTGAAGGTAACACAGCATATAACACTAAAGGTAACACAACAGATAACACTGAAGGTATCATAGGTAACACAGCAAGACTCAGATAACACTGAAGGTATCATAGGAACACAGAATGTAACACTGAAGGGAGAACATAACACAACAGGAAACACTGCAAGGTAATATTGCAACACTGCAGGTGACAATGAAACAAACCACAACACAGCAGATAAAACAGCCGACAACATAGGAGGCAATACAATAATACAGCAAACAACACAAGATCAAAACAGGCAACACAATAACACAATTGATAGCAGAAAAACAGAGAAAATGCAACAACTCAGCAGACAACATCATAACGCAACAGGCAACACAACAGGAGCCACCACAACACAGCAGGCAACAAATCAGACAAAGCAATAACACAGCAGTAACACACAAGGGACCAAAACACAGCAGGTAACATAGTAGTCGACAAAACACTGGTAGCACAGTAATTTGTTGTGCATTGTAGTGTTCTGTTGAGTCGTGTAGTGTTGTATTTTGTAGCGTAGTGCTGTATTGTGTACTGTAATACAATGTAATACAATTAGAATTACTTCTGAATTTTCCAGTTAATTTCCTTGGTTAGCACATTCGGTAGAGAATCGGGCTGTAAATTTGAGGACTGCGGTTCGAGCCCCGCGTGAACCTTTTTGTTTATTAATCGACAGTAGTTGATTAAACTTAATTTGAGTTAATATACATAACTAAGTACGAGACTCACAGTCGTAGCTACGAAAGTGACAGTCAGGATGACTTGGTGGTCATCCTTCCTTCTGTGTGGGATCAGAGTAAAGTGAAGGAATGAAATCCTTCATAAGAGAACCTTCAGGACAACACCTCAACACCAGTTGCAAGGTGCTGATAGGGTGCTTAAAAAAATGAACGAAAAATTTAAGATGGCTGGTCTGTCTATGGCAGTATTCAGAACTACTTAGAACCGCCACTGAAACCTCCTGGTACTCTAAACCCAACTAACTTTCATAATAATCATACCTCAAACTCCTCCTCTCCTTACAACTTCCTGCTTTGTATTGGACTGATGAAGCCACTGTGTAGCGACACGTTTCTTCAATAAAGATTCCCATATGTTGCTTTAGTGAATATAAGACTGTTCGGTAAGTTATTCGTTATATAAAATCATGTGATGTTTTGTGTAAAATTATGCGTTAAAGTGGTTGACGCTTGTTTTTCTTGACATGCTTGACCGGGTGTGGGTTCCAAACTGGTGCTGCATACTATGGCATGGGCCAAACGTACACGGTGTACAGTCTTGAACGATTCTTTACTGAGGTATCGGAACGCTATTCTCAGGTTTCCAGGCGCCCACATGCTGCAGCAGTTATCTGATTGATGTGCGCCTCAGGAGATGTGTTCGGTATTATACTCACCCCAAGATCCTTTTCCTTAAGAGATATTTGCAGTCTTTGGCTATCTAGCCTATACTCTGGGGTCTTATTTGCCCTTCACCGATCTTCATGACTTTGTATTTGGGGAGGGGGGTTAAATTCAAGGAGCCAGCTGCTGGACCAGGCTTGCAGCCTGTCCAGATTTCTTTGTAGTCTTGCCTGATTCTCATCCGATTTAATTCTCCTCATTAACTTCACATCATCTGCAAACAGGGACACTTCTGAGTCTATTTCTTCTGTCACGTCCTTCACATATACCAAAAACAGCACTGGTCCAGGACTGACTCCTGTGAACCCCGCTCATCACAGGCGTCCAGTCTCCCACCTTGTCACGTACTATGATTCATTGTTGCCTCTCTGTCAGGTATTCTGATCCATTGCAGGTCTCTTCCTGTTATGCACGCCTAATCCTCTAGTATTTCCACTAGTGTCTTGTGAGGAACTACCTTAGGTAGTTGCCCAGTTTCAATGGATTTGTTGAAAATTGTTTTTAGTGGCACACACAGCCTGTCTGCTCCCTCTTTAAGGACCCACAGAGAGATGTCTGGTTCCACCGCTTTTGAGGTATATCAAGTTCACTTAGCAACTTCTTTACCTCCTGACGGTTGTGTGTATTTCATCGATCACTTGTTAGTATAACCCTTGTTGGTGTACCCCCCTATTCTGACTTCCCGGAGTCCTTTCTGTCTCCACTGTAAATAATTCTTTAAATCTCACGTTAAGCTCCTCAAATACTTCTTGGTCGTTTCTTGTGATCTTCCTAACTTCCTTCTGATCCTTGACTGTTGTCTTCTTCCTGATGTGGCTATACAACAGCTTTGGATCTGACTTGACTTTCGATGCTATGTGGTTTTCGTACTGTGGTTTTCGTACTTATCTGTGTGTACTCGTTTCTGGCTCTTCGACTAATCTCTTTATTTTCCTGTGTTCTTTGTCATCTGTACTTTTTCCATTCTCTACCATGTGTGTATGCTCACTTAATTATACTCACATATTGTAGTTGCAGGGGTCGAGTCACAGCTCCTGGTCCCGCCTCTTCACTCGTCGCTACTTGGTGTGTGTGTGTACTCACCTATTTGTACTCACATAGTTGTGAATGTATGGGTCAGTTGACAGCTCTTGGCCCAGACTTTTCACTTTCTCCCTGCCTCAAGAGCTTTATGGTACTTCTTTATATGTAATTGTTCCTGCCTCCACTGCATCACTCGCCAGAATGTTCCACATCCTGACAACTCTATGACTGAAGAAATACTTGTTAACATCACTGTGACTCATCTGAGTTTTCAACTTCTAGTTGTGATCCATTGCTGCTGTGGCCCATCTCTGAAACATTCTGTGCCAAACCACCTTGTCGATTCCTCACAGTATTTTATGTCGTTATGTCCAACCTATCCCTCCTGTCCTCCAGTGTTGTCAGGTTGAGTTCCTTTAGTCTCTCCTCGTAGGACAAACCGCTCAGCTTCGGGACAAGTCTTGTTTTCTAATTCCTTCACCTGTTTGACCAGGTGTGGGGTTCCATACTGGTTTTGCATACTCCAATATGGTCCTGACATACACGGTGTAGTGTCGTGAATGACTTGACTGTTGTAATGATATTCTCAGGCCACGGTGCCCCGTGGCCTGATCGCTAAAGCTCTCGCTTCACACGGCGATGGTCTGCGTTCGATTCCCAGCGAGGGTAGAAACATTGGACGTGTTTCTTTACACCGGTTGTCTATGTTCACCCATTAGTAAAATGGGTACCTGGGAGTTAGTGGACTGGTGTGGGTCGCATCCTGGGACAAGGACCTAATTTGCCCGAAATGCTCTGCATAACAAGGGATTGTTCGCATTGTTCACTTCCTGTCGGATATTTCCTACTATACTGCAACATTTTCCCTTCTCTTCATGCGTGCTCCTCTAGCTTTTCAACCAGTCTCTTGTGTGGTACTGTGTGGAAAGACTTCTTACAGTCAACGAAGATGTAGTCTATCGATCTGTCTCTCTCCTGTCTTTCTTCTGTTACCTTGTCATAGAACTCCAACTGGTTTGTGACGCAGGATTTCTCTTCCTTGAAGTCATGCTGGTTGTCATGTATGAGCCCGTTGATAAGCTAATTTTTTCTAGGTGCTCCATCACTCTTCACCTGATAATCTTCTCAATGACTTTGCATACTATACATATTATTGACACTGGTCTGTAGTTTAATGCTACATGTCTGTCTGTTTTCTTAAAAATAGGGACTACATTTGCTGTCTTCCATACCTCAGGCAGTTGACCTGTTTCGAAAGATTTATTGAAGATTATCGAAGATTATTTATTGAAGATTATCGAAGATTATTTATTAAAGATTATCGAAGATTATTTATTGAAGATTATCGAAGATTATTTATTGAAGATTATCTGCTCCCTTTCGCAGGAACCAAGGAGAGACATTATCTGGGCCTTCATCTCCTTCTCGGTTGTGTGCAGTGAGTCCTGGACTTGCTGTTGCATTATATATATATATATATATATATATATATATATATATATATATATATATATATATATATATATATATATATATATATATATATTGTGTGTGTGTGTGTGTGTGTGTGTGTGTGTGTGTTAGTTACCATTTTGTCCTAGTCACATGTCAATTAGACACTAGGCCTGTTGTATATATGTGTGTGTGTATGTGTATGTAAGGAAACACTTCGAAATGTTTCTGCCCCACAGGGAATTGAACCCGGCCCCTCCGTGCGTGAAGCAAGAGCTTTACCCACTAGGCCACCGGGGTGTGTGTGTGTGTGTGTGTGTGTGTGTGTGTGTGTGTGTGTGTGTGTGTGTGCGTACTCGCCTAATTGTGATTGCAAGGGTCAGGCATAGCTCCTGGCCTAGCCACTTCACTGGTCGCTACTAGATCCACTCTCTCACTATTCCATGAGCTCTATACCTCTTCTTAAAGCTTTGTATGGATCCTGCCTCCATCACATCACTCTCCAGACTGTTCCATTTCTTGACAACTCTGTGACTGAAGAAATACTTCCTAATATCAGTGTGACCCCATCTGATTCTTCAACTTCCAATTATGACTACTTGTTGCTGTGTCCCATATTCGGAACATCCTGTCTCTGTCCACCTTATCAATTCCGCTCAGTACTTTTATGTCGCTATCATGTCCCCCCTCTCTCTCTCCTGTCCTTCAGTGCTCTTATGTCGATTTCCATTAACCTCTAATTGTGGGACATGCCCCTTAGCCCCAGGACTAGTTTCGTTGTAAACTTTAGGACTTTCTCTAATTTCTTGATGTGCTTGATCTGGTGTGAGTTCAAACTGGTGCTGCATACTCCAGTATGGGCCTGATGTACACTGTGTACAGAGTTCTCAACGATTCGTTACTGAGGTGTTGGAATGCTATTCTTAGGTTTGCTAGTTGCACATATGCTGCTGCAGTTATTTGGAAGATGTGCGCCTCTGCAGATGTACTCAGTATTGTGCTCACCCAAAGATCCTTTTCCTTGAGTGAGGTTTGCAGTCTTTGGCCCAGTCTTTGTCTGCGGTCTTCTTTGCCCTTCCCCAATCTTCATGAATTTGCACTTGGTGGGATTAAACTCTAGGAAACAGTTGCTGGACCAGGCTGTCCAGATCTCTTTGTAGTCCGGCCTGATCCTCATCCAACTGAATTCTTCTCATTAGCTTCAAACAGAGACACTTCAGTCATGTCATTCACATATACCAGAAACACCACCGGTCCAAGGACCGACCCCTGCGGAACTGCGCTCGTCGCAGGCGCCCAGTCTGATACCTCGTCAGGTACCTTGGCTCGCTGTTGCCTTCCTGTCAGGTATTCTCTGATCCATTGCAGTGCCTTCCCTGTTACACCTGCCTGGTACTCCAACTTTTGCACTAATTTCTTAAGTGGAACTGTGTCAAAAGCTTTCTAACAGTCCAAGAAAATGCAGTCTTCCCACCTTACCAGTGTCACCTTGTTATAAAAGTCCAGTAGGTTTGTGACACAGGATTTCCTTTCCCTGAAACCGTGCTGGTTGTCTTGAATAAGCTCATTCCTTTCTAGGTATTCCACCACACTTCTGATAATCTTCTCCATGACTTGGCACTGCTCTGTAGTTTACTGCAGGCTGTCTGTCCCCTTTCTTAAAAGTTGGGACTACATTTGCTATCTTCCTCACCTTAGACAGTTGCTTTGTTTCGATAGATGTGTTGAAGATTGTTGTTAGTGGCACTCTCAGCGCCTCTGCTCCCTCTCTCAGGACCCAAGGAGAGATGTCCGGCTCCATTGTCTTTGAGGTATTTAGTTCACTTGATGTCCAGCACTTGATGGTGTACCCCACCTCTCTTACTTTCTGGAGTCCTTTCTGTCTCCACTGTAAACACTTCTTTCTTTAAATCTTTTGTTCAGCTCTTCACATACTTTTCTGTCGTTTCTTGTGATCTTCCCTCCTCCTTCTTCAGCCTGAATACCTGGTCTTTGACTCTTGTTTTCCTGCTGATGTGACTGCACAACAGCTTCGGATAAGACTTGGCTTTCGCTGGTATGTCATTTTCGTATTGACGCTGGGCCTCGGTAATTATCTGTGCATATTCATTTCTGGCTCTTCGACTAATCTCCTTATTTTCCTGGGTCCTTTGGGTAATCAAGGGCTCCTCCTGACCTAATTAGTTCTGTTGACTTTGGGTACAAACCTCTCCTCTCCTGAGCTTCCTTGCATATTATTGTCACATATTTCATCATATCATTTACTGATTTTCCTGCCAATTCTCTTTCCGACTGACCCTCATGTAGGAAGTTCTTCATGCCTATGTAGTCACCTCTTCTGCAGTTTGGCTCAATTCGTCCTGCCCTTCCTGCTTGTAACACTTGTAACTCGACTATGTATTCAAAGCTCACGACCACATGATCACAAGCTCCGAGGGGCCTTCCAAATGTGATGTCCTCAATATCTGAACTACCCAAGGTGAATACACGTCCAGTCTTGCTGGATAGTCCTCTCCTCTCTCTCTGTCAGTGTCCCTAACGTGTTGATGCATGTGGTTTTCCAGTACTACCTCTATCATTTTATCCCTCCACATTTTCTGGGCCATAGTGTGGCTCTAGGTTTTCTCATTCAATTTCCTTGTGATTGAAGTCACCCACAAACCGGTAGCTTTGCCCTACTCGCATGGGATTTTCCTGCCACTTCAGCTAGTGTATCGCCCATGTCTCTGTTACTCTCATTATATTCTTGTCTTGGCCTCCTGCTATTCTGTGGTGGGTTATACATCACTGCAATCACTACATTCGGACTTCCTGTCTGAAGTGTTGCTATTATGTAGTCTCTTGCTTCTACTGTGTCTCCCTGGCCATCTCTTCAAAACTCCATTGGTGTTTGAAGAGTTGTGCAACTCCTTCACCCCCTCAATTTCCTCTGTCTTTCCTCAAGATCTGATATCGAGTTGGAAAGATGGTGCTTGTTATCATTCCTGTGAGTTTGGTTTCCATGTGAGCTATGATGTCTGGTGATGCCTCTGTGATTCTTTTGTGCCACTCCTCCAACTTATTCGATGTTCCATCACCAATGGTGTACAAAATCTTCAGTTCTCTCCAGCACTGTATTCTGTGGGGTTTGTGAGGGCTGGGGGAGTGTGAGACCTGGCAGGGTGCTGTGGGGTTCTACTGTGATCTTGGAACACCCTCCAGTATGAAGTGAGTCATTTAACCATGGTTTCCGCTGCAGGATCCTGTTCTGCACTGTTTCTATGTTGAAAATCACTCTGACTGGCCGAATTCTTGCTCTTGTATTCCCCTATTCTCTGAAAATTTATGAGCACAGTAATGTCCTCCTCTCCTGTTTGTTTGATGATATTTTCAATCTCTTTTTTCTTTCTCTGCCGTCTTGCATCGTATGGCCTCCCTTCGCTCTCCTGAAGCCATGTATGGAGACCGACCACTCCCTCGTTTATAGGCTCTGACTTGCTATTCAGTGAATTTGCTTTCATACCTCATTCAACATCATAACCAGGATGTTGGCCAGTATTAGCAGATGAACCACCATGATGACTGCTACTTTTGTATGACTAAAGTAGCTGGATTCAACAAGAAGACTAAAGATCGCATAATATACCCAAATATTCCTTCAGCAATGAGGCTGTTCCACACTCTGAAGATATTCCTGTACCTGTGTCTGATACCAGTGATTCTAAGGAGATGGAAGTAGACTATGAACCACCAACAAATGACGATCCAAAACCCTTCAACCAAGTTGAGCTCAATGACTTGGTGAGAGACCTTAACCTTCCAAAAGGATGTGCACAGTTACTTGACTCTAGACTGAAGAAACACAGACTTCTAGCTCCTGGAACAAAATTCGCTTGGTACCCTCATCGTGAAGCGGAATTCACTCAGTTCTTTGACAAAGAGGAATCTTTAGTTTTCTGTTCAAATATTTCTGGCCTTATTGAACACATGGGGATGTTATACAAAGCAGATGAATGGAGATTCTTCATTGATTCTTCAAAAAGAAGATTAAAGGCTGTACTTCTCTACAATGGCAACACAGCTGCATCTGTGCCAGTTGGCCATAGTGCCCAAATGTCAGAAACTTACGCAAATATGAAGACACTAATATCTGCAATCAAGTACCAGAATCACAATTTTCTCAATTGTGGTGATTTAAAAGTTATTGCTCTCCTACTAGGTCTTCAAGGCGGATACACCAAGTATCCCTGTTTTGTGTCTTTGGGATAGTAGGGCAGACAGCCAGTGCACTGAACAAAAAGACTGGCCACCAAGAACCAACTTCTTACCAGGAAATCACAACGTAAAAACTGTGCCACTAGTTGACCCCAAGAAAATTCTGCTGCCACCACTCCACATCAAATTAGGGCTTATGAAAATTTTTGTGAAGGCCTTGAAGAAGAATGGAACTGCTTTCAAGTACCTGGAGTCAAAGTTTCCTCGTATAAGTGAAGACAAGCTAAAGACAGGAATCTTTGTTGGTCCTCAGATTCGGGAATTGATGTAGGACAAGCATTTTAATGAAGCATTAGCAGGTGTCGAGGTGAATGCCTGGTTTTTATTCAAGCAGATTGTCCACAACTCCCTGGGAAACAAACGCTCCCCCGAATATGAAAAAAATGATCCAAGATCTGATTTCAAGTTTCCAACAACTTGGGTCTAGAATGAGTGTGAAGATGCACCTTTTGCACTCACATCTTGACTATTTTCCCAACAATTGTGGGGACTACAGTGAGGAACAAGGAGAGCGGCTCCATCAGGATACTATTTGTGAATACAATTTCGCAAAAATTATTCTGAACCTAACGAAAAAAATATATTTAGTTGGATTAGGCTAAATTAAATTGAGCTTGTTAAAATAAGGTTAGGTAAGTTTCCTAAGGTTCTTTTGGTACAAAATCAATAATTTTTATATTAACATAAATTAAAAATATATATCTTTAAGTAAGAAACTTAGAAAGGATTAATTTTAAAGAGGCTTCTTTCTAATCGACGTTTTACTATTCGCAGTTACCTATCGACACACACACACACACACACACACATATATATATATATATATATATATATATATATATATATATATATATATATATATATATATATATATATATATATATATATATATATATAATATATATATATATATATATATATATATATATATATATATATATATATATATATATATATATATATATATATATATATATATATATATATATATATTGTGTGTGTGTGTGTGTTTAGATAAAGCCTAGGGAACGAATGGATTTGTCAGTTAAAAACAGAGTAGGGAGTTAGTAGATGGGGAGCTGGAGGTATTGGGTAGATGGCGGGAATATTTTGAGGAACTTTTAAATGTCGATGAAAAAAGGGAGGCGGTAATTTCATGTACTGGCCAGGGAGGTACAACATCGTTTAGGAGTGAAGAAGAGCAGGATGTGAGGTGTGGGGAAGGTGCGTGAGGCATTACGTAGAATAAAAGGGGTAAAACAGCTGGAATTGACGGGATCATGACAGAAATGTTAAAAGCAGGGGGATATAGTGCTGGAGTGGTTGGTATTTTTTTAATAAATGTATGAAAGAGGGAAGGTACCTAGGGATTGGCAGAGAGCATGTATAGTTCCTTTATATAAAGGGAAGGGGGATAAAGAGAGTGTAAAAATTATAGGGAATAAGTTTACTGAGTATACCAGGTAAAGTGTATGGCAGGGTTATTATTGAAAGAATTAGAGGTAAGACAGAGAGTAGGATTGCAGATGAGCAAGGAGGCTTTAGAGTGGGTAGGGGATGTGTAGATCAAGTGTTTACAGTGAAGCATATATGTGAACAGTATTTAGATAAAGGTAGAGAAGTTTTCATTGCATTTATGGATTTAGAAAAGGCATATGATAGAGTGGATAGGGGAGCAATGTGGCAAATGTTGCAAGTGTATGGAATAGGTAGTAAGTTACTGAAGGCTGTAAAGAGTTTTTATGAGGATGGTGAGGCTCAGGTTAGGGTGTGTAGGAGAGAGGGAGATTACTTCCCGGTAAAAGTAGGTCTTAGACAGGGATGTGTAATGTCACCGTGGTTGTTTAATATATTTATAGATGAGGTTGTAAAAGAAGTAAATGCTAGGGTGTTGGGGAGAGGGGTGGGATTAAATTTTGGAGAATTTTTTTTTTTTTTTTTTTTTTTACTAAAACATTATTACAAAACATGACAAATATGCCGTAAACAGTAACAGGCACCTAAAAAACGAAACCACAATATCAAAATGACAAACCAACACATAAACATGGATATGTGTGATATAAAATAACTCTGCCCCTTTCTACCAAAACAACCCACCACCTGAACCCCACACTATTTTCAAAATAAAAACCCTAACCATACATACACAAGAAAATGGTTACATATAAAAGCCATGCACAACATGTCACATGGTATATGCAAAACTAAATAACAACAAACCTTTATGAAAATTTAATATACAATGAAACATGTCTATATAATGCCTTGAACATACATGGTCATCTTAAAGTACAATTAACCCACTGAAAACTTGTCATTTAACACAAGTATTAAAACTCCTACTGTTACAAACCTACCACGAAAATCTTCATACAAGACCAAAAAACTTATTATACATAGACAAAAATGATTAAGCATATAATACATAAGGACAAGAGTTAATACCTCTTAATATACCCCCATGTGCATTATATTATGTCTTCCAACTATCATCCTCTTAACTACCGTAACTATTACAGTAACTAACCCTATACATCCAAATAAAACTTGGGACCTCTTAACACAGACCTTCAATAGTTAACTGCCATTGTCCCTTCAAAACATTTAGTACAAACATTAAATGTTGCCACCCTGCCTGGCACCTTTTTTTTTCACAACATAACAATTAATCCGGCCCTGTTAATGAAAACTCATATATTTAAGAACAGTGTATATTCCTCGCATTTAGAAACATTGAATATTCCATGATAACAACACATAACATAAATCCTACCCTTAAACTTTACAACTTCCACATTGTTATATATATGTTAACAACATTGCAATGACCTTCATGCAAACATATGAAAAAATTTTGTTTTGCAACCTCGCTCATGTGAACAATGCCATGTAATTCCTAACACAACATTAGGTGCATACTCCAAAGATGACTTGCCTCATCACATTAAACCAAGAGCACTGAAACGAAACCAACCTCCAACCCCTTCCCCTGACCTAACAATACCACCCTCCTCACACGCCCCACCCATTCAACCCCCCCCCAACTCCCCCACCAACGTGCAACCTACCCTACCCTACAGACAACCCCCCTCCCAAGCTACCCTAAACCCCAACCTAAACTCCTCAACAAAACTAGGCAGCCCCTCCCTTTCACCTTGTCATGCTTAATAACCAATGTACTGTGAAATCCCGATAAACACTTGGAAAATCCCTCTCCCATACCCTCCCATACAGGCTTTTATTACGACATTTTGTTCTATAAAACCCTGCTGCTAACGCCCTTATTCTTACATCACTTCTCACCTCCCTCATTCCCCAAGATATATGAATGTAGTCCAAAACTAAATAAGACATTGCCCTTTGTACGCTTTCCGAGAACTGCCCCACGTCCAAACTTAACGCCCGTAGAGCTGACACACCTCTTCCCCCTATTCTTCTCAACACTTCACCAAACCATGCACATACCCCTGTAAGACCCTCACAAAAATATACAGCATGAAAAGCCGAATCTAGTTCCCCGCACCTGTCACACCTACCATCCCCAACTATTCCCATGACAAATAACTGAGCCTTCGACGCTAAAATTCCATGTAGAAATCTAAACCCTGTATCTCTGACCCTCGGGTTCAATTTCAACTTTTTCAACCACTCCTAGGTTCTACCCCAATTATACAACGGAAAATTCGCCCTTCCCTTCACCTCCATCACCCCTTGTCCTATCCTATCCAGCCGACTCACCCTAATTGCACCTGGATCTCGCAATACCAACAAACCTCTCAGAATTTCCTCACACTTCAATAACTCCTTCCCCCCCCACCACCTGCGTACCTCCCTCATCACCTCCCCTACTCTCCTGCCTCCCACCCCTCCCCCCCGTAAAAACTCATGCCTCACGAACACACTCCTAAGCCTACACCTTAAGGGTATCAACCCTAAACCCCCCCAACGTACCTTAGTTTCCACCACCTCACTACACAGCCAATGCCTTCCACGCCGCAATACAAACTTTAGCACACTTTGCAATAATCTTCTCACATCAACCTCCAAAAGGGGAAAGACCACCGCACAAAACCATAGCTTAATGTACACTAATACATTCACGACAACCGCCCTTTGCAACAAAGTAACCTCCCCTACTCCCAAATTTTTTAGAAAATTAAATGCAAAATGGGAGTTGACACAGTTACTTTTTGCTGATGATACTGTGCTTATGGGAGATTCTAAAGAAAGTTGCAAATGTTATTGGACGAGTTTGGGAGGGTGTGTAAAGGTAGAAAGTTGAAAGTGAACATAGATAAGACTAAGGTGAAGAGGGTATCAAACAATTTAAATAAAGAAAAAATGGATATCACATTGGAGAGAGGGATTATGGAAGAAGTAAATGTTTTCAGATATTTGGGAGTTGACGTGTCAGCGGATGGGTTTATGAAGGATGAGGTTAACCATAGAATGATGAAGGAAAAAAGGTGAGTGGTGCGTTGAGGTATCTGTGGAGACAAAAAACGTTATCCATGGAGGCAAAGAAGGGAATGTACGAAAGTATAGTGGTACCAACACTCTTATATGGGTGTGAAGCATGGGTTGCAAATGCTGCAGCGAGGAGGAGGCTGGAGGCAGTGGAGATGTCCTGTCTAAGGGCAATGTGTGGTGTAAATATTATGCAGAAAATTCGGAATGTGGAAATTAGGAGAAGGTGTGGAGTTACTAAAAGTATTTGTCAGAGGGCTGAAGAGGGGTTGTTGAGGTGGTTTGGTCATTTAGAGAGAATGGATCAAAGTAGAATGACTTGGAGAGCGTATAAATCTGTAGGGGAAGGAAGGCGGGGTAGGGGTCGTCCTAGAAAAGGTTGGAGGGAGGGGTAAAGGAGGTATTGTGGGCGAGGGCTTGGACTTCCAGCAAGCATGTGTGAGCGTGTTAGATAGGAGTGAATGGAGACGAATGGTTTTTGGGACATGACGATCTGTTGGAGTGTGAGCAGGGTAACATTGTGAGAAGGAATTCAGGGAAACCAGTTAATTGATTTAGTTGGACTTGAGTCCTGGAAATGGGAAGTACAATGCCTGTGGAGAAAATTCTCCAAAGGAGGGGGTTATGCGCCCTTACTACCCTTGGTAAGGGCCCTCACCCTTTCCTCCCTTAGGAAAGGGCCAGAGGAGGCGCGTCTGGCTGCATAAACAATTTAATTCAAGCCAGATGTACTGTCAACAGTGTGTCAAGAATTGTGCTGACCACAGCACCACGAGGCACCCGCAAGAACGGGTCATACGACTCTAGGGGTCATGCGGCGCGAGGCGACGTAAATCAACATAGACATTACTCGTTCGCGTCCGTTATATCATTTAATCTCCACTAACGTCGGGAAATAAGATAAGAACTCTGTTCCAGCGCGTTTAGTGAATAACATCAACATTGCAGTATATTCAGAAGTGTGCGCAGCTTCAGACTGCAAAAAGGAGAAACGTAGAGACAATCGCAAGTGAACTCCATCGAAACAAGACGGTGATTCTTCAGCGGCATTCTACAATCAAGACAGCATTTCCGCCGTATATGGTGGAGCCAACAATATCACTCAAAGTTACACGAGCAAGGTAAGAATTTGATGTTCTGGTCAAAACAGGGGACTGCGCAGTTCTTGTATTCATAAGAAATAATGTACAGTAAATACAATTAATCCATTCCAGACACCCAAAAATATTCACAAAAAAAATTCTGTCTTCAACTTATCTTCGACTATTTCCTCAATGAATTTATTGTCTAACTGTTCTTGTATGATATTATCATAGACAGTCAGCAGCTCTGGATTCTTCCTGAGCTCATGTATTTGTGCTTTCATTTGTCCGAAAGCCATGCGATAATTGCTAGGTAGATGTAGTGGATTTAATTTCCATGGTAACCTAACCCAATACTGTCCATCTTCATATTTGACAGTGTCCAAATATTGGTTATAAGTCTCAGACTCCTGTGGGCTTGGTTTATTTACATCTATACCTATCGCATCTAAATCCACAACTTACCAACTGGTTCATTCATTTCTTCCAGTAATGATAATTTTGCTGTGGTACATGATCAGCAGTTATTCTTGTAACTAGTACATTTTCTACTGAATCAATTTCAGCTTCTTTCCCTTTGAGAGGAATTGGACCACATATCATATGGCCTCCAGCTGTTTTCAGCAAGTGAACATCATGTTTACTTACTATATTTTCCACAAAACAGT
>WNWK01013798.1:0-53895 GCA_009830355.1 Cherax destructor | reverse complement strand
AAAAGGGGGAAGGGGAGAATGCCTAGGAGGAAGGGAAGGGAGCGTAAACCCCCTCCGTGCCAAGAGGACCTCAACACCGCAAGTGGTGCAGATGAAATGGAACCGTGCCATACCCTACCCTTCATGCCAGTAAACCAGCAATCCGGGATAGAAACCACATCCACCGAGCCATCTCGGGGGACAAAGAGAGGGCGGCGGATATCCGCCACAGCATACCGCCTTCGGCCACCACCCCGGAATCCGAAAGGTGGCCTCCAGAGATACACCCGCGCCCGAAAGATACCCAAGGCCACCCTCGGGTGACCGGAGAGGATCGGGACATCCCCAGGCGATCCAGATTCCACGGCAAACACACCACCGCTAAGGACCTCAACGGAATGGGATGGACCACGATACCCTTCCCCTACCTAGGAACTAGAATGCCTGGGAGAGAAGCTCCCAGGATAAAACTGGGAAGGAAATAAGGGAGGGATGAGGAGGAGGAGGAGGAGGAAAGGGAAAAGGAGGATGGGGAAGATGGGAAAAGGGAGGGGGATTGGGGTAATTAGTTCGGTCTGAGGAAGAAGACCAAGAGGTCCAATTCCTCAGACCGATAGCTTTTACGACAAGGAGCCCTTAAAGGAAATCAATTTTAAGCCCATTGTTGTTCAAACACTGGCAGATAACTGTGTTGCAGACCAATGGCGAAGCTGGATTGATCGAGGAAGGTACAACATCAGTGGATATAAGGCATGTGTGGTCAGACAACTGAGATCAGTAATGTAGATAAGATGTCACCTACTGGCAGAGGAATGTGAAAAGGCGTCATGGTCAGTAAGGCTTAGAACAAGGCAGCTGCGTCGTAGATAAGGCAAAATGTACTGGCGTAACGAAGTAGAAAAGGCTGGAGGTTATACAGACCTAAACTCAGTAGAAGCTAGGTCTAGATACACAGATTACAGAAGGGTATATAGATGTTAGACAAACGAGTCAGTGTTTAATGCTTCAGAAATCTCACTTCAGTAAGGTCTAGTTCGTGTCAGTACAGATGGTCAGTAAATTGTTGTACATGTAAAATTCCAATACCATGAAGGTTCCTGTACGTGTGTGAAACTGGTCAGAAGGTTCGTGTGTCAGACCACTGGTCAGTAAGGGTTGTGTGCACACTGGTAGTAAGGTGTGTTCCAGTCCACTGGTCAGTAAGGTTGTGTGTCAGACACTGGTCAGTAGGCATCAGTGTGGTGTCAGACCACTGGTCAGTAAGGTGTGTGTGTCAGACCACTGGTCAGTAGGTGTGTGTGTCAGCCACTGGTCAGTAAGGTGTGTGTGCAGACCACTGGTCAGTAGGTGTGTGTGTCAGACCACTGGTCATAAGTGTGTGTGTCAGACCACTGGTCAGTAAGGCTGTGTGTCAGACCACTGGTCAGTAAGGCTGTGTTCAGACCACTGGTCAGTAAGGCTTGTGTGTCAGACCACTGGTCAGTAAGGGTTGCGTGTGTCAGACCACTGGTCAGTAAGGCTGTGTGTCAGACCACTGGTCAGTAAGGCTGTGTGTGTCAGACCACTGGTCAGTAAGGCTGTGTGTGTCAGACCACTGGTCAGTAAGGCTGTGTGTGTCAGTCCACTGGTCAGTAAGGCTGTGTGTGTCAGTCCACTGGTCAGTAAGGCTGTGTGTGTCAGACCACTGGTCAGTAAGGCTGTGTGTGTCAGACCACTGGTCAGTAAGGCTGTGTGTGTCAGACCACTGGTCAGTAAGGCTGTGTGTGTCAGACCACTGGTCAGTAAGGCTGTGTGTGTCAGACCACTGGTCAGTAAGGCTGTGTGTGTCAGTCCACTGGTCAGTAAGGCTGTGTGTGTCAGACCACTGGTCAGTAAGGCTGTGTGTGTCAGACCACTGGTCAGTAAGGCTGTGTGTGTCAGACCACTGGTCAGTAAGGCGTGTGTGTCAGCCACTGGTCAGTAAGGGTTGTGTGTCAGACCAATGGTCAGTAAGGCTGTGTGTGTCAGACCACTGGTCAGTAAGGCTGTGTGTGTCAGACCACTGGTCAGTAAGGCTGTGTGTGTCAGACCACTGGTCAGTAAGGGTTGTGTGTGTCAGACCACTGGTCAGTAAGGGTTGTGTGTCAGACCACTGGTCAGTAAGGGCTTGTGTGTGTCAGACCACTGGTCAGTAAGGTGTGTGTGTCAGACCACTGGTCAGTAAGGTGTGTGTGTCAGACCACTGGTCAGTAAGGTGTGTGTGTCAGACCACTGGTCAGTAAGGTGTGTGTGTCAGACCACTGGTCAGTAAGGTTGTGTGTGTCAGACCACTGGTCAGTAAGGGTTGTGTGTGTCAGACCACTGGTCAGTAAGGGTTGTGTGTGTCAGACCACTGGTCAGTAAGGGTTGTGTGTCAGACCACTGGTCAGTAAGGGTTGTGTGTCAGACCACTGGTCAGTAAGGTGTGTGTGTCAGACCACTGGTCAGTAAGGCTGTGTGTGTCAGACCACTGGTCAGTAAGGCTGTGGTGTCAGACCACTGGTCAGTAAGGTGTGTGCGGCGTGTCAGACCACTGGTCAGTAAGGGTGTGTGTCAGACCACTGGTCAGTAAGGGTTGTGTGTCAGACCACTGGTCAGTAAGGTGTGTGTCAGACCACTGGTCAGTAAGGTTGTGTGTCAGACCACTGGTCAGTAAGGGTGTGTGTCAGACCACTGGTCAGTAAGGGTGTGTGTGTCAGACCACTGGTCAGTAAGGTGTGGTGTCAGACCACTGGTCAGTAAGGGTTGTGTGTCAGACCACTGGTCAGTAAGGCTGTGTGTGTCAGACCACTGGTCAGTAAGGCTGTGTGTGTCAGACCACTGGTCAGTAAGGCTGTGTGTTCAGACCACTGGTCAGTAAGGTGTGGTGTCAGACCACTGGTCAGTAAGGTGTGTGTGTCAGACCACTGGTCAGTAAGGCTGTGTGTCAGACCACTGGTCAGTAAGGCTGTGTGTCAGACCACTGGTCAGTAAGGGTTGTGTGTCAGACCACTGGTCAGTAAGGCTGTGTGTCAGACCACTGGTCAGTAAGGGTTGTGTGTCAGACCACTGGTCAGTAGGTTGTGTGTAACCACTGGTCAGTAGGCTGTGTGTCAGACCACTGGTCAGCAGGCTGTGTGTCAGACCACTGGTCAGAGGCTGTGTTACACCACTGGTCAGAAAGGCTGTGTGTCAGACCACTGGTCAGCCAGGTGTGTGTGTCAGACCACTGGTCAGCCAGGGTCTGTGGTGTACACCACTGGTCAGCAGGGTGTGTGTCGACCACTGGTCAGCCAGGGCGTGTGTGTTCACCACTGGTCAGCCAGGTGTGTGTGTACACCACTGGTCAGCCAGGGTGTGTGTTACACCACTGGTCAGCCAGGTGTGTGTCACACCACTGGTCAGCCAGGTTGTGTGTCACACCACTGGTCAGCCAGGGCTGGCGTTCAACCACTGGTCAGCCAGGGTGTGGCGACCACTGGTCAGCCAGGTGTGGTCAACCACTGGTCAGCCAGGGTTGTGCGCGTTACACCACTGGTCAGCCAGGGTCGTGCGCGTTACACCACTGGTCAGCCAGGGTTGTGTTACACCACTGGTCAGCCAGGGTCGTGCGCGTTACACCACTGGTCAGCCAGGGTCGTGCGCGTTACACCACTGGTCAGCCAGGGTCGTGCGCGTTACACCACTGGTCAGCCAGGGTCGTGCGCGTTACACCACTGGTCAGCCAGGGTCGTGCGCGTTACACCACTGGTCAGCCAGGGTCGTGCGCGTTACACCACTGGTCAGCCAGGGTCGTGCGCGTTACACCACTGGTCAGCCAGGGTCGTGCGCGTTACACCACTGGTCAGCCAGGGTCGTTCGCGTTACACCACTGGTCAGCCAGGGTCGTGCGCGTTACACCACTGGTCAGCCAGGGTCGTGCGCGTTACACCACTGGTCAGCCAGGGTCGTGCGCGTTACACCACTGGTCAGCCAGGGTCGTGCGCGTTACACCACTGGTCAGCCAGGGTCGTGCGCGTTACACCACTGGTCAGCCAGGGTTGTCGGTTACACCACTGGTCAGCCAGGGTTGTGTGTGTTACACCACTGGTCAGCCAGGGTTGTGTGTGTTACACCACTGGTCAGCCAGGGTTGTGTGTGTTACACCACTGGTCAGCCAGGGCTGTGTTACACCACTGGTCAGCCAGGGCTGTGTTACACCACTGGTCAGCCAGGGCTGTGTTACACCACTGGTCAGCCAGGATTGTGTGTCACACCACTGGTCAGCCAGGGTTGTGTGTGTTACACCACTGGTCAGCCAGGGTTGTGTGTGTTACACCACTGGTCAGCCAGGGTTGTGTGTGTTACACCACTGGTCAGCCAGGGTTGTGTGTGTACACCACTGGTCAGCCAGGATTGTGTGTCACACCACTGGTCAGCCAGGATTGTGTGTCACACCACTGGTCAGCCAGGATTGTGTGTCACACCACTGGTCAGCCAGGATTGTGTCTCACACCACTGGTCAGCCAGGGTTGTGTGTTACACCACTGGTCAGCCAGGGTTGTGTGTGTTACACCACTGGTCAGCCAGGGTTGTGTGTTACACCACTGGTCAGCCAGGGTTGTCTGTGTTACACCACTGGTCAGCCAGGATTGTGTCACACCACTGGTCAGCCAAGGTTGTGTGTGTTACACCACTGGTCAGCCAAGGTTGTGTGTGTTACACCACTGGTCAGCCAAGGTTGTGTGTGTTACACCACTGGTCAGCCAGGGTTGTGTGTTACACCACTGGTCAGCCAGGGTTGTGTGTCACACCACTGGTCAGCCAGGGTTGTGTGTCACACCACTGGTCAGCCAGGGTGTGTGTGTTACACCACTGGTCAGCCAGGGTTGTGTGTGTTACACCACTGGTCAGCCAGGGTTGTGTGTGTCACCACTGGTCAACCAGGGTTGTGCGTGTCACACCACTGGTCAGCCAGGGTTGTGTCACACCACTGGTCAGCCAGGGTTGTGTTACACCACTGGTCAGCCAGGGTTGTTTGCTTGCTCCTCCTCTTAACCACGTAACAAAAGCCACTGAAATGTTAAAGAATCTAAACTCATATAGCAAGACTCATTCAGAATTACCTCAAATTCTTACAAATATTAAACCATTTCATTACAACAGAACCGAAGTCCTAAGCACCATTGACTACAAAAACGGAAGTCTCCAAGCCAAAAGTTCAACAATAGACAGGTTAAAAACTTGACAAGGCCTGACGGAGAGAATTTCGTTGAAGGAACAACGGGGATGTAAGCTTATTCAGAATGCAAGTCTCTTGCAGACAACATTGGCATAACCGCCTCAATGTCGGGAAAAAGTGACTAATGGTGAGGAAGAGGGTCACAGATGAGAGGACGAATGGGTCACAGACGAAACAGAGAACGGGTCACATAAAACAGAGGACTAGAGAATGTGTCACAGATAAAACAGAGAACGAGAGAATGTGTCACAGATAAAACAGAGAACGAGAGAATGTGTCACAGATAAAACAGAGAACGAGAGAATGTGTCACAGATAAAACAGAGAACGAGAGAATGTGTCACAGATAAAACAGAGAACGAGAGAATGTGTCACAGATAAAACAGAGAACGAGAGAATGTGTCACAGATAAAACAGAAGACGAGAGAATGACAGAGTTCAGGATATCATCTCAAGAGTAATGTCTCTCACGTGGTACTCACTGACAGAACCTCGTGGTACTGGCAGACACTGACTAGGCTCCGTGGTACTCACCTAGCTGGACCTCCGTGGTACTCACCTAGCTGGACCTCCGTGGTACTCACCTAGCTGGACCTCCGTGGTACTCACCTAGCTGGACCTCCGTGGTACTCACCTAGCTGGACCTCCGTGGTACTCACCTAGCTGGACCTCCGTGGTACTCACCTAGCTGGACCTCCGTGGTACTCACCTAGCTGGACCTCCGTGGTACTCACCTAGCTGGACCTCCGTGGTACTCACCTAGCTGGACCTCCGTGGTACTCACCTAGCTGGACCTCCGTGGTACTCACCTAGCTGGACCTCCGTGGTACTCACCTAGCTGGACCTCCGTGGTACTCACCTAGTGGATCCGTGGTACTCCTAGCTGACCTCCGTGGTACTCACCTAGCTGGACCTCCGTGGTACTCACCTAGCTGGACCTCCGTGGTACTCACCTAGCTGGACCTCCGTGGTACTCACCTAGCTGGACCTCCGTGGTACTCACCTAGCTGGACCTCCGTGGTACTCACCTAGCTGAACCTCCGTGGTACTCACCTAGCTGAACCTCCGTGGTACTCACCTAGCTGAACCTCCGTGGTACTCACCTAGCTGAACCTCCGTGGTACTCACCTAGCTGAACCTCCGTGGTACTCACCTAGCTGAACCTCCGTGGTACATCACCTTATAATCTGTACTTCACCTCACAACCCCATGTACCCCTACTTCCCCCACCTCAATCCTCCAACTTTCTTTATCCCCAAATCTCCCTCTTCCCCTGCCTCAGAGTTGAAAGTTGAATGACTGCACCTTAACCCTCCTCCCTGATATTTTTTTCTTCAGGATGGGGTAGAGAGGAAGGGGAGGGTGAGGGGCAATGGGAGGGGGAAGGCAGGTGTGATCGGCTTTGTCTGATAACGTTTGCTTCTCGTCCTCTTTCCCTTCTCCATTTTCTTTACTCTTAGCTCTAGTCTTTTATCACTATTATAGTAATTACCAAGTTATATTCACATTTTCTTATTTTTATTATTTCATCTCTTAAGTAACGACCTCGCCTCTACCTTCCTCCGGGGTAACTAAAGCAGTGAGAGGGAAAATCCTCTTAAGGTTGCAGTGTTTCGGGGAGGAAGGCGTGACCGTGTTGTCCCTTGTGACCAGGATAACACCACGAGATAGTCGTCACCCTGCCAGCCAGGGTCAAGGTCACCAGAGAGAGAGAGAGAGACAGAGAGAGAGACAGAGAGACAGAGAGAGAGCGAGCTTACCCACAAGTTATTACTGTAAACCCAAAAGTTTACCCGAGACACTGAGAAGCTATTCCAGCTAATTGTAAAGTATCTCAAATATACGGAGAACCAAAATACAGAAGAGATGTTTTCAAAATACAGTTGAACCAAAACTGGAATACAAAACCTTGCATGGTATCCATAATTACAAAAAAAAAAATCAAAGAAAGGCGACTAAATGGTTTACAAAATTGAGACATAAATAAAGAAGAATGAAGACAGTGGAACTGCCCTGGCTGGAGAGACATGATTACTACACATAACTACATATAACTATATATAATTACATATAACTACATATAATACCTTAAAACTTATGAAATGACGTGATAAACTAGAAAAGTATTTCTTGGGTGATAGTTAAAGATAGGTAGCTAGTATTGTATTTATAGCGGCAGCGGCCGTCTGCCGCCATGGTCGGGGCTGCCTATCTACCTGGAAGGTGTTTTGAAGGGGTCAACGCCCCCAGCCTGGTCCATAACCAGGCCTCGAGTAGCTTACTAAAGGACGCACCTTCACCATCATTCATTTAACAGCCGTCTTCTCAGAACTACACTGACATCAAAAGTAGTTTTAATAATTATATATTTTGAAGTATAATATTTTGCATTTACATTAATAAAAACTAACAATATCACAGCAGCAACAACAAGAAGAGGCCATAATTTTAAACTACGTAAGTAATGCATAAGATATACTGCAACATATTTCTTGACACGTAAACAGTAATGCAATAAGATCATAGTAAACAGGTGGTATCACAATACGGTGAACAACCACTGTGAAAAAATAAGTGAAATTCCTGTGAGAAATCACGAAAGCGCTTGGAATTTCACTATCCTTTCACAGTGGTTGTTCAGCATATGAAGTAATATATGACAGGAGTAAATCAAAAGAATCAATGGGGGAAAAATATCACTGGAAATTCTAACTTATCCAATAATAATTGAAGGCAAAAGTGATTCCATTGTTCGATCCCCGTACCGGGGATCGAACAACGGAGTTGTGAGTTGAGTGCGCTACCAAGCGAACCACGGACACCGAGTGGTCCAAGTCGGATCGAAACGTCGTTAAAAGTTTCTCTCTTCTATGTGCGAGTTATTAGGTAACTGACTCATTTTTATTTGTAAGTTGTGTAAACATGAGAGACGCACAAGCGGGAGTACAGAGAGACGCACAAGAGGGAGTAGAGAGAGACGCACAAGCGGGAGTACAGAGAGACGCACAAGCGGGAGTACAGAGAGACGCACAAGAGGGAGTACAGAGAGACGCACAAGGGAGTACAGAGACGCACAAGCGGAGTACAGAGAGACGCACAAGAGGAGTGAGAGACGCACAAGCGGGAGTACAGAGAGACGCACAAGCGGAGTACGAGAGACGCACAAGGGGAGTACAGAGACGCACAAGCGGGAGTACAGAGAGACGCACAAGCGGGAGTACAGAGAGACGCACAAGCAGGAGTACAGAGACGCACAAGCGAGCAGAGAGACGCACAAGCGGGAGTACAGAGAGACGCACAAGCGGAGTACAGAGAGACGCACAAGCGGGAGTACAGAAGACGCACAAGCGGGAGTACAGAGAGAGCACAAGCGGAGTACAGAGAGCACAAGGGAGTACAGAGAGACGCACAAGAGGGAGTACAGAGAGACGCACAAGCGGGAGTACAGAGAGACGCACAAGCGGGAGTACAGAGAGACGCACAAGCGGGAGTACAGAGAGACGCACAAGCGGGAGTACAGAGAGACGCACAAGCGGGAGTACAGAGAGACGCACAAGCGGGAGTACAGAGAGACGCACAAGCGGGGGTACAGAGAGACGCACAAGCGGGAGTACAGAGAGACGCACAAGCGGAGTACAGAGAGACGCACAAGCGGAGTACAGAGAGACGCACGGACAGGACAAGCGGAGTACAGAGAGACGCACAAGCGGGAGTACAGAGAGACGCACAAGAGGGAGTACAGAGAGACGGTCTTGAGTAAGACCTGCGCTGTGGACAGACAAGTGGCCCCAGCATTTCATCCGGAGTACAAAGTTATGGGTCCAGTGCAAGAGAAGACCAAACTCAGAATACAGCCACCGATGAAAAATATGTAGGTCACATATAAGGCAAGTCACTAAAGATGAATATCACTCAAATGACTTCAGCGGAAACAGTGACTGACGAATATAAAAAAAAGTTTTTAGTAACCACAAAACAAAGTCATTTTGGGCCCTATATACACAATACAGGTCAAGCCCACCTCTGAGTACGCAGCACCAGCGTAGGGCTCTCAATGATCACATTTGCAACCCAAATTCTTCACGAGCTGAGAGGACTAACACACGAGAAGACACAAAGGTAACTTAATTATATTGCCTTGGAAAACTGTACAACCAGAGGCGACGCCGTCATAATATACAAGTCTACGAGACATTTAGAAGAGAGTATTTCAGACAAGTGACATGGAGACGCATTGAAACTAACAATAATGTGACAGAGAAGCCAAAAAAATGTTCTTTAGTTTAAGAATAATTAAAAAGGGGAATGATCTGTGAGGAACTGGTGAAGAGCGGTACGTAGCTGTAAATACAGGTACGATGCGGCTCAAGAGTTTAGAAACATGTAAAGCCGATCGACAGTAGCCAAGAGACGGGCGCAAGAGCTGTGTACTGACCCCCGCAACCACAGCTAGGTGAAAAAATACAACCACAACAAAAGGCTAGACCTTGCTTTGTTTACACTGAAGCCGACATTGATAAATAAAATATGGAAGGCCGTCGGGAAAAGCGATCACTGCGGTGGAAACTCAACTCCGGGGAAGAGGGGGAAAGAGAAATTGGGAAAACGAGGAGACTAGTGCAGTGGAAAAGTAATTACGAATGTACGAGTAATTTTCTGGCTCAAGTAATTCAGGAAACAATCCATCTAGGAAATGACCGCATTTTTTAAGCAGTTGTTTAAAGAAAAAACAGCCAAGTTTGTACCCACCAGTGAGGAAATAAAGATACAGGAAAACCCAACAGTGAATGTCAAGTGAAAGCTAGAAACACGAAGACATGGATAAAGTACAGAATGGAACCAACCTCGAAGAGCAGAGAAGCCAGTAGAAGAGGGAGAAATGACTGACTTATGGAGAAAAGCAAAATGAAAAAGGAACCTGAGGTGGACACAGCCACTAAGGCAAAGACACAACTTAAGCTTATTCACAGCCACATTAAAATGAAAATGACTATAAACGCTAAAGTGATAACACCGAGAGAAAAAAAAGGAAACTCCCAGGAAATGAGAGGAAGGTATGCAGTGAGCTGGAGGCAGGTTTCAGTATGTTGACATGAGCACAGAGCAGCACCAGCGATGGCACTAGAGCTCTTGATTGACACATCAAAGGCATCAGAACTTGGCGGGCTATTACCAAGAATGTGAAAACAAGGGGTTGAAACACTATGCAAGTTACGTGTACTGATCTTTAGTTAGTGATGGGTGAATAGCCAGACGATTGGAAGATACCAATACATAATAAAGGTGATAGGCATGACTACAGACCAATGTGGCTAACTTGTATACAAACTGATCATGGACTCTGAAGACTTGTCTTACTAAACTCTTACCTGGAGTTTACCTGGAGAGAATTCCAGGGGTCAACGCCAAAGCGGCCCGGTCTGTGACCAGGCCTCATGTTGGACCAGAGCCTGATCAACCAGGCAGAGAGGCATATTGTAATGTAACATTTACTAAGAGGCGCGAGGGATGGGTGGACTGCATATTACTAGATTCCGAGGAACCTTTAGATATGGTGTCACATAAGACTGCTTAGCAAATTGAAGAAACAAGTTGGTTTGAAAGGGAAAAATATCAGGACTCACGAAATCGTAATAACACTAATTTGATAAGTATCAACACAGACAGAAAACAACAAAAGCTGACACTAAGATATAACATCAGGATGGAAGGATGCAAAATAAATAGAAAGCAAACTGAAGAGGATAAAAGAAAACTATGAAAACCTGGATAGACTTCAGGAATGATGATATAAATGGCTACTGAAATTCTGCCTAAACAAAAGTAATGTTATGAAACTAGGAGACGGGGCAAGGAAGATCAAAACCAGGAAGAGAAACTCGCACAAACATTAAAAAAACGAAACTTTGGAATAATCATCAAATAGAAGAAAATGTACAAATAATATAATAAGCAACACAGGCTAAGAGTGCAAACATAACAGTATTGAGAAATCTTCATAAAGTTACATTCCACTCTACCTGGCATGAGTGATACCGACACGAGTGATACTGGTATGGTGATACCGACACGAGTGATACTGGTATGGTGATACCGACACGAGTGATACTGGTATGGTGATACCGACACGAGTGATACTGGTATGGTGATACCGACACGAGTGATACTGGTATGGTGATACCGACACGAGTGATACTGGTATGGTGATACCGACACGAGTGATACTGGTATGGTGATACCGACACGAGTGATACTGGTATGGTGATACCGACACGAGTGATACTGGTATGGTGATACCGACACGAGTGATACTGGTATGGTGATACCGACACGAGTGATACTGGTATGGTGATACCGACATGATGTGGAAAAATACATTTATGTACAGTTCAGGACATTTATTAAAGGGAACGTTTCGCCCCGAGTGGCTTTTTCAGTCCTAATACATAGATGACTAGGAAAAGAATAAATATATATATATATATATATATATATATATATATAAATGTCCTGAACTATACATAAGTGTCTTTTTCCATACCTGTGACCTATTTCGGGAGTTTTGCTACTCTTGGGGCCCACCTGGGGCCCACCTGGGGCCCACCTGGGGCCAGCCAGGCCTCCCTGGAAATGAGCTCCGAAGAAAAAACATTTGAGAAACAGATTTAATGTCAATGGAGGGGCTAAGAACAAGACAAATATAATAACATGGAAATAAATGATATACAATACCGACATAATGGAAAAATAAACACATAAGCAGTATAATGTGATCCTTTACTGACAACGTTTCGCCCACACAGTGGGCTTTATCAAGTCACAAACAGATCTACCTGGGTGAAAGGTACGCGAGTCCTATAAATAGGACATCATCCTATAAATACTTACGTACCTTTCACCCAGGTAGATCTGCTTGTGACTTGATAAAGCCCACTGTGTGGGCGAAACGTTGTCAATAAAAGATCACATTATACTGTTTATGTGTATTTTTCCATGATCACAACAAGGTAAATACAACAATGCATGGGCAGGATAGGCAAGGATGTCGTCGTTACCGAGGATACAACAACAAGGCTGCAAATCTACCTACCCAAATGAGTCACAGGGATGTTAGGAAGTATTTTCTCAGGCTACGAGTAGTGAAGAATGATGTGAATAATTACAGAGTGCAAGTGAACTCCCTACCGGAGTTCAAGAACAGACCTGCCAGAGTTCAATCACGTCAGATAAGAGGCGACACCAATAGTTGAAGCACATCCATCTTAAACTAAATGACGTAATATTGTGTGTGTGTGTGTGTGTGTGTGTGTGTGTGTGTGTGTGTCCACACTCACACATACGAGGTAATGTAAGGTACATAAGGTAACGGAAGGTTAAGAGGAAGAACTCAGAGGTTGAGGTTCAACACCCTCAAGCACAGATAACCCAGTAAAAACTTATTACACGCCCATTTGTTGTGTGTTTGATCCGACCTCTCTCTCCCTCCCT
This sequence comes from Cherax destructor, assembly GCA_009830355.1. Taxonomy (NCBI): domain Eukaryota; kingdom Metazoa; phylum Arthropoda; class Malacostraca; order Decapoda; family Parastacidae; genus Cherax; species Cherax destructor. Next base: position 41,211 of record WNWK01013798.1, on the reverse strand, counting down.
CCCTCTCTCCCTCTCCCTCCCTCTCTCTCTCCCTCTCTCTCTCTCTCTCCCTCTCCCTCTCTCTCTCTCTCTCTCTCTCTCTCTCTCTCTCTCTCTCTCTCTCCCTCTCTCTCTCTCCCTCTCTCTCTCCCTCTCTCTCTCCCCTCTCTCTCTCTCTCTCTCTCTCTCTCCCTCTCTCTCTCTCTCTCCCTCCCTCCCTCCTACACATTGGTTTAATCTGGTTAGGTTAAGAGTTCCTACCTTTGTTTACAAGCTAAGAACTGTTACCTACCTCAGCTCATTTGAAAGGCCTTTCATTACGAGACATACAAATAGAGTGAAGTTGGAACTATCTGTGGGCCAGCGATTACATTTGCTCAACTGACTTTATTTAACTGATGGCATTATGCTGTAAGAACACGTTTCAGATTCGAATCATACTAGGAATGAATAATGTCAGATGATGTTCTTGAGATTTGTACAACCAAAGTGTAATTGTTGTTCGCTGCCCATCTTGTTGTGTGGAAACTTCTCGCTGACCTCGAAGTAGAATCAAGTATGTTACCTTAACAACACTCGCTTTGGACATAAGAGTAAGGCCACCCACATCCCTCCGATGTTGAAGGTTCTGCTGAAATGAGAGATCTGTCCAGGCTGGGTCCAGACGAGAGATGAGTAGTCATACTCTTCTCTATTCTATCTAGAAGTCGTAGATGAGACAAGGGGCATGCACTCTAAGAAAGTGGAGCATATTTGTGCCTCATACAGAGTCCTGCATCCCCTACTGTCCAGCAGACACGAGATGCATCTAAGTACTGCTAGCGTCATGGCAACCTTGTTTGCAAGATTTACTACGTTGTTCTTCATAGTTTGGAATTAAATTTAACCCCAAGGATATCAACTTCATCCCCGGGTACAAACACTTCCCCATTCATTCTTACCATTGTTCCGCATTACCATCATGGTGCCTAGACACCATCAACATTTGTTTTCTCGAAAGCAAATGTGACCTGCCATTGTTTTCCCCAGGCTGATATAGCTGTAAGCTGGTGATTGATGTAATTGAAAGCAACTGGTATTTTCTCTCTTGGATAAGTAAATGTCAGAGTACAGTCGTCTGTATATGCATGGGATTCTGGGATAAGATGAAGGTCATTGAAGTAGACATTCCATAACAATGGCCCAAGCACGCTTTCCTGTTTAACAATGGCACCAATAGTGTGTCCTGTTAACTCTGTCCTATTGACAGTTACTCTTAGAGATCTACCTTAAATGTAATCACAAGAGAGGCATAGTGCAGAGCCAGAGACGCCTAGTGCTTGAAGTTTTGCTAAAAGTTCCTGGTGCCATACTCGGTCGAAGGCACCAGCAATGTTTAATGCTACTTTGAAGTTGATCTTAGATTCATCTAGTGACTGGTGTCATATAGTTCAGAGGTTTAACAGCAAATCAACAGCAGAGTGACCTTTTCTGAAACCATACTGACGGTCACAAAGAAGCGAGTGGTAGTTGCACAACGTTGCTGTCTGCCATGAGATCACTGTCTCAAGAATCTTGCCAGTGATTAACAGGAAGCTGTCAATCACACACACTCTCTTAGTGTATGTGTACACACACACACTTATGAATCACAAGAAATAGAACTCTGAACACACGACAAAGAAACACTAAATGAACACAAAAGTAACACTAACGAAACACAGGAAAAAGGAACGCTAATGAACGCAAGAAAGTAACACTAAACGGAACAAGAATGAGACAAACAGTTATGGAAAGTCTGCGCCACTGGGGAAATAAACAACTGGAATATTAGGCAGGATGCCAGGCATGACACAGCAGAGAAGAGACGAAGAGAGGGGAGAGTGAAAAAGAAGAGAGAGAAGTGAGGGAAAGAAAACAAGAGAGGGAGAAGAACAGAAATGAGAGCAGAGCAGAGGCGGAGAAAAGGAAACACTGAAAACTTGCATTGTTACGAGTTGCAAATTTCACCAGTTTAGTGAGCAGTTAAATATATTTTTTGTACGACTTTACGGTAGAACCTGTCATATACTCTGTTATCGTTTCTCTCTTTCTCTCCAAGGTTTTCGTTAATTTGAGAATGCCTCATCCGATTGCCTTAAACTTCTCAACACTAGTGAACCATAACGGGGGGGAAAAAAAAAAAAGACTTGAAACTATTGAGACGGGCAGGTCTCCTTTTGTCAGTTTAATAAAGCAACTCCTCATTTTGATTTCTATGAGACAACTTAGAAATTCTCTTCTGACTGGCTCCAAAGTTCTAGCACCGGTGTATCCAACTTAGGTTAGGATTGTTATTAGTGCATAGTAGTCAATTTGCCACTTTTATTTTAAAATGGTGTAGTATTCTAGCTTGTGAAAATACTAAGAAGCCTCTTCTCAGTGACTGCAATCTTTAACGGCTGATGAATCTTGTGACAACGATATATTTTGTGTTTCCGGTTGTGCAGGTGCAAATTTGTCAATTTACTACCACAATTTAGAATGAGATTTTGGTCAAAGCTAATTTATGGGCATAACCATCCTGGGGATGGTATCTAATTTATTGTGCACTCCATATCCATCCTGTGGATGGTATGGCTAGTTTATGTGCACTCCATATCCATCCTGTGGATGGTAGTGGCTAGTTTATTGTGCACTCCATATCCATCCTGTGGATGGTAGTGGCTATTTATTGTGCACTCCATATCCATCCTGTGGATGGTAGTGGCTAGTTTATGTGTGCACTCCATATCCATCCTGTGGATGATAGTGGCTAGTTATTGTGCATCATTCATCCTGTGATGGTAGTGGCTGTTGTGCACTCCATATCCATCCTGTGGATGGTAGTGGCTAGTTTATTGTGCACTCCATATCCATCCTGTGGATGGTAGTGGCTAGTTTATTGTGCACTCCATATCCATCCTGTGGATGGTAGTGGCTAGTTTATTGTGCACTCCATATCCATCCTGTGGATGATAGTGGCTAGTTTATTGTGCACTCCATATCCATCCTGTGGATGGTAGTGGCTAGTTTATTGTGCACTCCATATCCATCCTGTGGATGGTAGTGGCTAGTTTATTGTGCACTCCATATCCATCCTGTGGATGGTAGTGGCTAGTTTATTGTGCACTCCATATCCATCCTGTTTATGGTAGTAAATAGTTATACACGTGAACTGCTGGAATCTCTGTGATTATTGAAAAATGACTTCTGATCGACTTCAAACTTTTAACGCTGGTTTATCTTATTTAGAGAAAGGAGTGAAACGATTTTGGTTTTCAATTTTTATTGAAGAAACTGGGATTTTTTTTAAATCATTTGTGAATGCCTTTTCCGATCGCTTTCAAACTTCAAACTTTAAGTGCTTGTGTATTTTGGAATATTGGTCTCCATGCAATCATTAAAGAACGCCTGGCATTAACTTTCAAAGCAGGGGTACCTTAGTAGAAAATTCAAATTAGTGGCAATTTGCTATAATTATTGGAGGAACGAATATAGTTCTCATAACTTGTGAATGTGTCTTGTGATTGGCTTCAAACTTTCAAAGCTGATATTTAACTGCATTAGAAACTTGCGCTGTTGTAGCGAGTTCAAGTGTAGATGGGAGTCTTGGGAGAGATACACAGCGGCTCTATTGGAGTGTATTGATGGCTACGGTATCTGAGACCTGTCAAGACCACACTGGAACGATCCCCAATGGAAAGTAGGACTCTGATGGAAAGTAGGAACCTAATGGAAAGTAGGAGCCTAATGGAAAGTAGGAGCCTAATGGAAAGTACGAGCCTAATGGAAAGTAGGAGCCTAATGGAAAGTACGAGCCTAATGGAAAGTAGGAGCCTAATGGAAAGTAGGAGCCTAATGGAAAGTAGGAGCCTAATGGAAAGTAGGAGCCTAATGGAAAGTAGAAGCCTAATGGAACGTAGGTGCCTAATGGAAAGTAGGAGCCTAATGGAAAGTAGGAGCCTAATGGAAAGTAGGAGCCTAATGGAAAGTAGGAGCCTAATGGAAAGTAGGTGCCTAATGGAAAGTAGGTGCCTAATGGAAAGTAGGAGCCTAATGGAAAGTAGGAGCCTAATGGAAACACGTCACTGACTTTTATGGGTTATCCTAGATAATTTACACACGTAACTATGATATAATAAGTGTACTTATGTGTATCTGTACCTAAACTTTCAGCTTCCTGCCCTGCCTTGCCTAGTGTCCGTGGACCACGGGTATGAGGGTACGTTGACCTGTGACTCTTAACCGTCCTAACGGTCGTTTACGGACATAGTTCTGACAATGTCACTCTGTACTATTCCTTTTGCTTGCATACAGGTAGAAAGCAGCTGAGTTTATGGAATAGAAGGATACCTTCCTGGAGTCACCGAGGAAGAGTGGGTATACATTTCTCTGAAGAATAAGACACATGTACAACAAGTGTGTCTCATTCTTCAACTTCTCGGATTTTTAAACCATTTACATATCATACCTTTCTCTGGTGGCACAGCCACTAAAGCACATCTAATTATTAATATTTTCATGTTCACAAAATGCGCCAGACCCGTGTTGGTTACACAAGAGGATGAATGTGACCAACCAGAATGTTAATGAGACAGTACTGTCATCGTCCCAGCGCTCTCCAAAACAAATTTCACTCACTAACCCCAAGAATATATATATATATATATATATATATATATATATATATATATATATATATATATATATATATATATATTATATATATATATATATATATAATAAATATAGGAGGTACCACCTCTGGAACTGTCTTGGGGACCCTCATCCTCAGAGAAAGAATAAACTTGATTCAGGGAAAACTTAAGGGTCTCCTGAAGCTGTTTGATATTACAATACTACTACAATATGCAGAACAACCACTGTGAAAAATAGTGAATTTCCAAGCGCTTTCGTGACTTCTCACATTATCAGTATGTGAGAAGTCACGAAAACGTTTGGAATTTCACTATTTTTTCACAGTGGTTGTTCTGATATATATATAGTATATACACTGGGGGTGTATCCATGCTATTTTATTATTAAAAATAAAATACATGTCGGCCAAAAAGGTGTATTCGAGTTATTAGTAAGGATGGGTCCATGCAAGCCTAGCCTGAACACTTACAAAGTTGATATACTCATTACTAAGGCTATCACTACACACATCATCACGATACAGTGTGTATCCAACTATAATGAAGAGTGGATGCAATAAATGCATAAAAATTTTGGAACACAGTTTCCATAGTGAAAGTCTTGAAACGTGTGTGTGTGTTTATGCAAACATTGGTAGTAGCATCATAATTGATCTGGCAATTCAAAAACAACTCACGTTTTGTTGAACAAACTTCTGAAGACATTTCTATCGGTCGTGGACCATCACGTCACATTCTGACTTCATGGTTCAGGACCTACTCACCTGATCCTCCCCCCCCCTCCTAAAAAAAATGACTTGCCGTTACTGTCAACTTACTTTTTGTCTTTCCTGACGTAAACAACAAATGCACACGATATTATGAACTTTAAGATGAACCTTTGTACCCAACAATTTTAATTTATTTATTAATGCTAAAGGTTAAAAAAAAGAACCTTTGTTGACAAACAATGAAGACAAGTTGCAAAATATGATTTGTATCACAGCTCTAATTTCTCAAACATTTTTTTTAATTTAGTAATATTTTACTGTCATAGTGTAGTTTAGACATTACATACATGTAGTTTAGACATGTATGTAATGATTAATACTTTAAGGACCCCAATGGAAATAAGTCACTCTGTATGACTTTTTTGGTTATCCTAGGTTTCCTACACATGCTGCTATGTATGATAATCTATGTACCTATTTGTGTATACGTGTGTGTGTGTGTTAGTTACCATTTTGTCCTAGGCACATGTCGATTAGACATTAGGCCTGTTGTATGTGTGTGTGTGTAACGAAACACTTCGAAATGTTTCGGCCCCGCCGGGAATTGAACCCGGGCCCTCTGTGCGTGAAGCAAGAGCGCTAGCCACCATGCCATCGGGGTGTGTGTTATATATATATATATATATATATATATATATATATATATATATATATATATATATATATATATATATAGAGAGAGAGAGAGAGAGAGAGATAGAGATGTGTGTGTGTGTGTGTGTGTGTGTGGTGTGTGTCTGTGTGTGTGTGTGTGTCTGTGTGTGTGTGTGTGTGTGTGTGTGTGTCTGTGTCTGTGTGTGTGTGTGTGTGTGTCTGTGTGTGTCTGTGTGTGTCTGTGTGTGTCTGTCTGTGTCTGTCTGTGTGTGCTGTTGTGTCTGTTGTCTGTGTCTGTCTGTCGTGTCTGTCTGTCGTGTCTGCTGTCTTTTTGTCTGTCTGTCTGTGTCTGTCTGTCTGTGTCGTTGTCTGTCTGTCTGTCGTGTCTGTCTGTCTGTGTCTGTCTGTCTGTGTCTGTCTGTCTGTGTCTGTCTGTCTGTGTCTGTCTGTCGTGTCTGTCTGTCTGTGTCGTCGTTGTGTCTGTCTGTCTGTGTCTGTCTGTCTGTGTCTGTCTTTGTCTGTGTCTGTCTGTGTCTGTCTGTCTGTCTGTCTGTCGTCTGTCTGTTGTCGTTGTCTGTCGTGTGTCTGTCTGTCTGTGTCTGTCTGTCTGTGTGTCTGTCTGTGTCTGTCTGTTGTGTCTGTGTGTTTGTGTTGTGTGTGTCTGTGTGTGTCTGTGTGTGTTCTGTGTGTGTCTGTGTGTGTCTGTGTGTGTCTGTGTGTGTCTGTGTGTGTGTGTGTCTGTGTGTGTCTGTTGTGTTGTCTGTGTGTGTCTGTCTGTGTGTGTCTGTCTGTGTGCTGTCTGTGTTGTCTGTCTGTGTGTGTCTGTCTTGTGTGTCTGTCTGTGTTGTTTTGTGTCTGTCTGTCTGTTGTGTCTGTCTGTGTTGTGTCTGTCTGTCTGTCTGTCTGTGTCTGTCTGTCTGTGTCTGTCTGTCTGTGTCTGTCTGTCTGTGTCTGTCTGTCTGTGTCTGTCTGTCTGTGTCTGTCTGTCTGTGTGTCGTCGTGTGTCTGTGTGTGTGTGTCTGTCTGTCTGTGTCTGGTGTTGTCTGTTGTTGTTGTCTGTGTTGTTGTGTGTGTCTGTGTTGTGTGTCTGTGTGTCTGTGTGTCTTGTGTGTCTGTGTGTGTCTGTGTGTGTCTGTGTGTCTTTTTGGGGTGTCTGTGTGTGTCTGTGTGTGTCTGTGTGTGTCTGTGTGTGTCTGTGTGTGTCTGCGTGTCTGCGTGTCTGCTTGTGTCGAACGAGGCAGCGAACTGTTTTCAATACAGTATTGAGTCAAACTTGAGAGTTGAAAACAAGCATTACCGTACTACCTTCTCACCCAACACAAATCCATACTTTCAGAATCAAACTTCATTTAATAGCATTTCGCTTTATTATATTCTACAAGTCTAACAAAGCTTTACACAGAGCGAAACGTTGTTGCAATAAAAACGTTCTACAACTTGCTTCTAAATACGTGTCCGCACTAGGCCATTTGATCCAGTGATCAAACAATGTATTCACAGTTCTGCAAAGGTAACCTTATTCACTCGTGTTTTTGTATCAAGGCAAAACTGACCAGGCTTCAAGGTGAGCCATGACACCAAGAGGAACAAAGGTCTGGGTTTACTGTTAGGTCACACAAGCACCCACCCAGGGTGTGGGTGTAGCCTCCAAACACTACTCAACGTGCTGGGGTGAGCAACCTGTTGAGTAGGTGAGTCAACCAGTAACCTAGCTGGTCAGTCAGTTACCCAGTTCATGTATCCGCTCAGCCTGCCTCCTTAAATCCAGTGTTTTCCTATATCTAGTTAGTCAGGTTCCAGTGAGGGGAAGAGACGAGGCTAGGAGGTAGCAGTTCTTATGCCTCCCTCACCACCTACTGCTTCACGATATTAAGATGATAGAATACAATTCTTCCCCAATAGCAGGTAGAAAAAGGCCAAAGAAAGAAGCAAGATGAGCAGAAAGGAGAGAAACAGGACTAGTGCTATTTACTAAGTACTAGAACCGTTTGATTATTCATAGCTTTTTACACACAAAAAAAATGGCTAATAACATTAACTCGCTTCCATTTTCCAGCGGAGACCTGAATTTACCATCGATATTAATTTTCTGCTGTTGTGGCTATGTTATTACCAGAAATCATAATTACATTACACTGAAAACAATAAAAATAATTATAAGCCCAAAATTTAATGAAAACTGAAATATTCCAGCAAATTAGCCGGAGAAATGAGTTACTGTGCTCAGGCTGTGAGTGTAGTAATGGGTGATGGACTGAGTACATCGTCTCCCCATGTTTACTGCTTCCGCTGCCTCCTCTGTATTCAACTGAAGACTCCTACTGTGTAGGCGAAACGTTTCGGAAGATACCTAACTGCTGCACATATGTCTTATCAACATCGTAGTCAGGCACCGAGAGCGTTCAAACCTCGCCATAGCGAACCTGTACAAATTCTTATACATCACATTTTTACTTAATGTTCAAACACGCCATTTTTCCAATAAACAATATTCTTGCATAACAAATGATTTCACATAAAAGTAAAAATTTTAAAATATAACATTCAGGCTAGATTAGGCTGGTTCGGATATTTGGCCCATCTATCCGAACGTAGCCTAAGTCTCTCAGCTCAGGTTAACAGATTTCATTAGCACATTAAAAACACAAAGAGAACACCGTGACTGGAACCTGGGGGTTATTTGTATATTCATTACCTCGTGTATAAAAAAAACATCCTGTGTGAGGAAATACAAGAGTGTTGTGTGTATATAATGAGACAAATATATGCACACAGTATGACTGTGGACGACATTGCCATCCTGAGAGAAAACGCCCAAAGTGGATTGACTGTTTACTAAGAAACTAGAGTTTTAAACTAACATTTACGTGTCCGAGTATGGAACATGTCTAGAGTCAACGAACGTTTTTTTTTTTAATAGGTCAACGCCATTTGCTTTAAGGTTGTGTAGTGAACCAATGACCTACTCCAGGGGTCACCAACCAGCAGCACCTTGCGACCCAAGGCAAGGTTTAATGTGGCCCTCTGAACCTATCACAAAAAATACATTACTTTATAATTACTAAACTGATAAGTTAAAATAACATTTTCGAAAGAAAAAAATCAAACACTGAATAAGGTATATGTTGCCAGTAAAATAATACAAACACATAATCCCTCATATTAACTCAGTTTCATAAGTCTAGATTTAAAATGTGGCAACAAATTCTGAAATTAAATGTATTTTGACTTAATATTAACAAGTAACATAAATCTGGGATGCGTGAGTTGAAGATCAGTTTTTGTTTACATTCATAAGATTAAAATAGCTTAGTGAGATGCAGCCTCAATGAACACACCACTACCGTCCACCTTCAATTCTTTGTGTGTTATGTACAGTTATATTAAACTGTGGCAGTAGAGGGTACAGTGAAGGAAGAGGATACAGTGAGAGAAGGGGGTACAATGAAGGAAGGGGGGTACTGTAAAGGAAGGTAATAATGAAGTTAATAATAAGTGAGTAACGTTAGTTAATGTGTTAACTTCCCCTCTGTTCTAAGGTGCTGCCCTCTGCACATGTTTGACCAGCTAGCGTGGCACTACACAGCCTGGACACCACTGTCCCATTCTATTCGTCCGTGATGTCACAACGACATTTAATGTCCTGTCAATCACTGTATCCATCTATCCACCAGTAAATTACGAGCCCAATCCTTAATCTCCTTTTCACCTGATCTGAGGCCAGCTTCACTAGTGACTACCTGATCTGTTAAGCTGTTGTTTCCCCCGCCCTGCAGGTCTACATTGCCATCATAACCTGGTTGATCCAGCACTACCTGCAGAAACCAGTCGTTTCTCTTGAAAACTTGAACTTCTTTCCTGGTAATATTTCTGTTAGCAGGTTAAAAAGTACTGATATACCTTTGAAGAGTTTCGAGAGTTTCACTAGTCTCGGAGCCCGGCCATGGGCCAGGCTCGTCTGGTGCTTGCCTGGTCAACCAGGCTGTTGCTGCTGAAGGCCCGCTGCCCCACATATCCATCATAGCCTGGTTGATCTGGCACCTGGTGAAGATACTTGTCCAGTTTCCTCTTGAAGGTTTCTACACTTGTTCCAGCCATATTTCTGATATCTTCTGGTAAGATGTTGAATAGTCTAGGACCCCGGATGTTGATACAGTGCTCCCTTATTGTTCCTACCGCACCCCTGCTCCTCACTGGGTTTATTTTACACTTCCTCCCATATACCTCTGATGTCGACACTGTTCTCTGTGTCTGTGGTGATCCATCCGCATATTTGATGTCAGTTACGTAATTACAGTAATGTGTAGATTAGGGATCTGGCCTTAGAGAATTTTTTATGCATGTATTGTCAAATCTGTATCTACTCCATTCCAGTGAGTATACGCGTGCTCAGTAGTTTAAATGGTTTAACAACTTCATCCTGAAAGCTGTGAAATCTTTCCTGACTTGCAAGACGCTAACAATACACAACATTGAGTACTTGAGAGCCCAAGTGATTCATACAGTACTATCATGGCCGTGACTCCTCTGCTTTTGAAGCTTCTCGTAATCCAATCTGTTATTTAAAAAACTAAGAAAGCACAATACCCTGACTAGAATACACAAATAACCCGGCACATCAGAGAAAGATACTTATAACGACGTTTCAGTCCGACTTGACCATTAAATAGTCTCTCACGGTTATTTTTCGAGTTTTAGCTATAACTGTTCTCGATTGGTTTAAGCCATAAGTAGTTTAACACCATTATTCCTAGATATTTTTACAGTTCCCGCCAGCCAGCCAGCCAGCCTCCCTGGCCCCCCTCTCTCTCTCCCTCTCTTTCTCTCTCTCCCTCTCTCTCTCTCTCTCTCTCTCTCTCTCTCTGACTAGTTGCACGTGAAAGAGGACACTTGTTTAGGGTTCAAGACATTAATGTAAACGTTCCACCAGGAGTGGCTTCGTCAGTTTTAGATCACTGTTCTTTACACACACAGCAGATGGGTTTTGTGACAGTTGTAACTCCTCTTACTTTCCATCACTCTCTGGTATGAAGTGTAGTGTTCGGTGTTGAACTAACACACTGGAGTACACGTAGGAAGCGTATGGCGCTCACCACACGGAGGATCAAGCCTCCAATAAGTCTTGCCATGAATAATGCACATAGCTTTAGCCTGTAAAATAATATAATATAATATATATTTGTGGCGAATTTTGGCGATTTTGGCTTAAATATCAATGGTTTTCTTGCAGAATAAGACAAGCGAAAATTTGTGTATGCAATAATTTCCCAAACCTAACGAAAAAAGTATATTTCACTGTGTTTGTTTATTATTAAATTATTGTAAGGTTAGGTAAGTTTTCTAGGATTCTTTTGATACAAAATTATTAATTTTTATATTAATAAATGAAAAAAAATATATCTTTAAACGTATAAGAGAAAATTTTAGAAAGGACTTAATTTTAATCGAATTCTTGCTAATTGACCAGTTTTACCTATTCGGCACCACATATATGTGTGTATGTGATTGTTTTCAGTGTTATTAACAGAAGCAATTTTCGTACAAATTTGATCATACGCAGATGACAGGAAGCTGTAGTTTCTTCCTCTTCCTCTTATAAGGATAAAAAAAACAAAGGTGCAGAGACCCTCCCTTAGGGTGCTGAACTTCTCTGATTATTTTCTTATTTTCATTTAAGGACAAAATGACAACCATGACAAGCTAGTCTAACCCACTCCCTCTCTCAACCATCACAAGCTAGTCTAACCCACTCCCTCTCTCAACCATCACAAGCTAGTCTAACCCACTCCCTCTCTCAACCATCACAAGCTAGTCTAACCCACTCCCTCTCTCAACCATCACAAGCTAGTCTAACCCACTCCCTCTCTCAACCATCACAAGCTAGTCTAACCCACTCCCTCTCTCAACCATCACAAGCTAGTCTAACCCACTCCTCTCTCAACCATCACAATCTAGTCTAACCCACTCCCTCTCCAACCATCACAAGCTAGTCTCAACCCACTCCTCTCTCAACCATCACAAGCTAGTCTAACCCACTCCCTCTCTCAACCATCACAAGCTAGTCTAACCCACTCCCTCTCTCAACCATCACAAGCTAGACCAACCCACTCCCTCTCTCAACCATCACAAGCTAGACCAACCCACTCCCTCTCTCAACCATCACAAGCTAGACCAACCCACTCCCTCTCTCAACCATCACAAGCTAGACCAACCCACTCCCTCCCTCAACCATCACAAGCTAGTCCAACCCACTCCCTCCCTCAACCATCACAAGCTAGTCTAACCCACTCCCTCTCTCAACCATCACAAGCTAGTCTAACCCACTCCCTCTCTCTCTCAACCATCACAAGCTAGACCAACCCACTCCCTCTCTCTCTCAACCATCACAAGCTAGACCAACCCACTCCCTCTCTCAACCATCACAAGCTAGACCAACCCACTCCTCTCTCAACCATACAAGCTAGACCAACCCACTCCCTCTCTCAACCATCACAAGCTAGACCAACCCACTCCCTCTCTCAACCATCACAAGCTAGACCAACCACTCCCCTCTCAACCATCACAAGCTAGACACTCCTACCAAAGCGCCACTCCCTCTCTCAACCATCACAAGGTAGACCAACCCACTCCCTCTCTCAACCATCACAAGCTAGACCAACCCACTCCCTCTCTCAGCCATCACAGAACAAGCGGCAGTCTTTTCCTCCTTGATGTTGCAATTCAGAGTTGCATATTGCAATCTTCCATAGTAGCACACACACACACACACACACACAAGACCAGAATGTTTCAGAGATGGAGCACAGGAAGAAGGGGACACAACTTGAAGTTAAAAACTCCGATGAGTCTACACAACTCGAAAAAAATCTCTACACAGAGCGAAACGTTCTCCAAATAAATGCTTACTATGCACGTCTTTAAACACACACACGCGCGCGCGCACACACGCACAGTCGGTGTTACGCCTGTCAACCTGTCCAAACTGTTGGTCTGGGGAAATTCCCTAAGTGGTATCGTGTATATAACACGTTGGGTTCACAAGACACCCAGTCCTGGTTTAATAACCAACCCATTCTCGGGCTTGCAACCCACCCATTATTGCAACACTGCTCTGCATTACATCAGTCTATCTAGACCCTCCCACAGCTGTGCCTAGACTCACTCAAGTCAACAGATGAAGACTTCAGTAAACCAGCCACGTTCAGAAGGTTACCATGTGCTGAACCATCGTGTTATTAATGAGAGAGAAAACTTCAGGTATGACAGGATTGATTAATCAGGGACTTGGACATCAGGGCTGCCTATTCTCCAACCCATTCCCTCCTATACCTTAGAGTTTCGGGTGATTTTTCCTACTCCCGGAGCCCGGCCATGGGTCAGGCTCGTCTGGATGTTGCTGCTGGCCGCCCGTTGGCCCACATATCCATCACAACCTGCTTGATCCTCAGCTCCTTCTCCAAGCCATTCTCGAATGACACACGTACAGATTTGAACGTTTTTCTGGCTTCATACAGCCACCTCGCTGCCAGACGTGGTGAGACTGTCATTTTAAGATTTTTTGTATAGTATTTATAAGTTTATGAGGAACGTCAAGAAATTTACGCTGGGAATATCTTAACAAAATTAGCGTCGTGAATAATGATAGTGGAAACATGACGCTTGTTTACAGTTCAGAACGTTTATTAAAGGGAACGTTTCGCCAAGAGTGGGTTTCTTCAGTCCATTTCCAGCCACTGATAGACTTCCAAGGTTAATTGGGTTTAAAGACTATCTACTACACTCATAGTCATTAATACACAAAATATGGATTAAGGTAAACTGTCAAAGTATACACACAAATAAATACACTTCAAGGTGTATTCTGGGTTGTGATAGAGAGAGACTGCGTTATTTCCTGACAAACAGACCACCATCACCCAAACATACGCACTAAACCCTCCCAAATTCTATAATAATAATATATAAGACGTACTCCCTTTTATGAAGAAAAAACAAAATCATCGAATATCTTATTGGCTACAAACAAGTATTCAGTACCTCAGTATTTTTCAAATATATATATATATATATATATATATATATATATATATATATATATATATATATATATATATATAGACAACCACTATGAAAATAGAAAATTCAGCCTTTCGTGACTACTCACATTATCAAGGGATAGTTCCTTGATAATGTGAGTAGTCACAACCTGGAATTCTTCTATTTTTCATAGTGGTTGTCTTGCATATTTTGATATCACCTGTTTACTGTGATCTTTTGCATATATATATATATATATATATATATATATATATATATATAAATATATATAAATATATATATATATATATATATATATATAAATATATATATAAATATATATATATAAATATATATATATAAATATATATATATATAAATATATATAAATATATATATAAATATATATATATATAAATATATATAAATATATATATAAATATATATATATATAAATATATATAAATATATATATATATAAATATATATATATATATAAATATATATATATATAAATATATATAAATATATATATATAAATATATATATATATAAATATATATATATAAATATATATATATAAATATATATATATAAATATATATATATAAATATATATATATAAATATATATATATATATATATATATATATATATATATATATTTTTTTAAAATAGGATGGGGTCCACCTCTAGTGCAAATTGTGGGACCCATAGCCTCGGAGAGTGGATAAAAGGCTTCAAGGAAGAATATTTGGATTTCTTTCTGAAGCCATTTGAATATTCCACTTCTCCTACCACCATCCTATATACACACATACATGCATATAAATGCTTTATTAATAGACAGAATACATTTATAGAAAACACAAACATGAATACAATGGTACAATATGTCAAAGATTATGAATCTCCTCCAGTTCCTCCGAAGCCGGACGCGAGCCAAGTATGCAGCATGCGTTTCCCCTCTGGATGGCCACGCTGAGACGCTGGAACATGAACGTGGCTGCCCTTGGGTCCCTGGTGGTGTCGATGAGTCTGGAACCCAGTTCTTTAAGGAAACGTGTTGCATTTTTTCCCCACGCTCCCAAGGTCTCTGATCCCACTGGGACAAATTTATACTGTTGGCTTATGTCCCTGTACTTGCCGATCTTGTACTCCTCTCTGTGGTCAGCAGCTCCTCCCTGTCGCCCAACACTGTGATGGATGTAGATGTCAGCCAGTGTCGAGACACAGGTATAATATATATATATATATATATATATATATATATATATATATATATATATATATATATATATATATGATAGAGGTTAATAGGGGTGGCAACAGGCAGTCACCGCAATTCGTCCTTAACACCTCACTGTGGTAATAATTACAAGGGCAAATAAACAGTTGGCAAAACTGACTGACTTTCCCCATGTACGTACGAACGTACGTGCGTGTGTACGTGTGCTCACGCTCAAGAGGCCGTCACATGGGTAGGTTGGCCTCCAGAATTACAAGAAGAGCACCCAGGCTGCTCACTTTCTCTGGTATTATATGTATTTTCTTTCGTCATTCGCCCTTATTTCCTTCCTCTCGCCACCGTCGTCACCTCACTGCCACACTAACAAGCATCTCCCCACACTTCACATCTTACAATCAAAAATTATCCTCAGACATCAGTGGTACAACACCGAGAAGATAATGAATTTAGACACATTTGCAACATCTGGGTAGACCTTTATTTGTAGACGTTACGCCCTCCAGTGGCTTTATCAATACAACGCCATGATGTGAAGACTGGCATACCATTCACTAATAAAATACTCTCCAGCTAGTCATAGCTGGGAGTAGCTCTTAACAGAAGCTAGCAAGCAAGTAAACAAACTACTAGATTACCTATTTGACCTTCGATACACGATGCGCTGCGCGGCAGCAAACAATCGCCGTAAACAACTCTCAAAATCCGGGTTAGTGAACGAGTCTACCCCTTAATTTTTAGTCTGCTTTTCACAGTGTTTAGATAACGCCTTCTTTATCTTTAAGTTATTCTCAGAGCTCCATAATAAAGTATGGCTTCGATCTGCCCCAAGCCTACGCTTTTGTCTCTCGTGTGAATGTAGCGGATATTATATTCTGCTGCGTAACGATTCCTATAATACACTGCATACATACAGTATGTATATATACAGCACACTATATATTCTTACTAAGAAAGTGTAATTTTAATGATAACACCAGGATATACATCAATAATGTTATCAATGACAATAACACGAGTATATACATCAATACTGTCATTCATGACAATAACACCAGGATATTCATCAATACTGTCATTAATGACAATAACACCAGGATATTCATCAATACTGTCATCAATGACAATAACACCAGGATATACATCAATGGTCTAGACAACCGACAAGTTGATGAGACACATGTGCAACACTTGAGAATCTTTACTGTGGAAACGTTCGCCAGCCAGAGGCTTCATCAGTCCAATACAGAGAACGGTGAGGAAGAGTTTGAGGTAATCAGTCCCTCAGCCTGGAGTAGGTGTGTCCAGTCCATTAATCTTGATAGACTGAGCACCATGTTGATGAAATTCATCAATATTAAGTCTACACTACAGTCATCAATGACAATCATGAATAAATTTGTTGGACTCGTGGCAGAGAATTTCAAGGTGCCACAAGGTGCCACAAGCAGTGCACAGCGTGAGAGACGCAGGTATCATATTACATATGCTGGACATAACTGCTGCTAACATTGAGACTAAGCAAGGAAGATGTGACTAGATTTCTGGTTGAGATAAAGAGCTTGGGTCAGGTGTAAGATATGTGGCTCCACAGTACTAAGTCGAATCAAAGATGATGAATTAGACATGTGCAACATGTGGGTATCAATTTTGTAGACGCCAACCAGTGGATCTATCAACACAGTGGCGTAAAAAGAAGACTATAGGTAATTAGTCCCTCGGCCTCACAGAAGATGAGGTAATTAGTCCCTCAAGCGAGGAGCAGGTGTTAGTACCGTAGATGAAGAATTAAACACATGAGAGATGGGCCAGGTGTAAGCAAGAAGGTCGTGTAGATGTCCTCTGAACCCACAAGATAAAGAATTAGGCACGTATCTAATTTTTCACCTTAGTCTTATCGTAGTCTTGTTAGTACTGTATATCAATGATATCCTACTGAAATCCAAGTCTTTCTTAGGCAGCTTATCGCAAATATACGAGATGTGCAAAAAATAAGCAGACACAGATGAAAGAGCCATTAAAGGGTAGAAACACAGACGTGGAACAGCAAAGATAAGACAAATAATGTCAAGTAGTGGTTCCCTAACACAAGACGATTAAGAAACAAAAGTGCAACAACAACAAAGCTGCGCGAACTAAAGAGATATATTCCAGAGCAATAAAGACATGAAAACTAAGACCACCTGACAGTAAACATAACCACGTCATAGAAAATTGAAAAGTACTGAAATATGTAGATACTATGCCAGGGACTTCTGCAAACATATAGTAATAATATGTAACTATCTAAACACCAGAAAGTGTTCAAATATGTTACAAAAGGGACAGTGTTCTTTTGATAAATATTACAGATATTTTCAGCCTGAGGTGTGCAAAACATTTTAACAGAGCAGAAAGTCTTACCATCTAAATTGTTCACAATCCAACTGAATATAATACATACCTACAAAAAAATTATATGTCAAGAAAATAAATGCATGATAAAAAAAGGTAAACTGTTAAGTAGAGAGACTGGCCAGTTTTGTGTTGGCCAGTGGTAGTGGAACACAACTGGCCAGTTTTGTGTTGGCCAGTGCTAAAAATGGTAAACACACTGGAAAAGTTTTGTGTTGCCAGTGGTTAATGTAACACAAACGGCCAAAATTTTGTGTTGGCCAGTGGTAGTGATAAAATTCCAGTTTTTGTAGTTGTGCCATTGGTAAGTGGAAACACAAATTGTGTTGGCCAGTGGTAGTGGAAACAACTGGCCAGTTTTGTCCAGAAGTGAAATGCATGATATGGTGCACTGTTAGTGAAGACTGGCCAGTTTTGTGTTGGCCAGTGGTAGTGGAACACAACTGGCCAGTTTTGTGTTGGCCAGTGGTAGTGGAACACAACTGGCCAGTTTTGTGTTGGCCAGTGGTAGTGGAACACAACTGGCCAGTTTTGTGTTGGCCAGTGGTAGTGGAACACAACTGGTCCAGTTTTGTGTTGGCCAGTGGTAGTGGAACACAACTGGCCAACACAATTGTCCACAAATATTTGTTAAGTTATACCATGAATTAAGGAAAGATCTTAAGACTTCACCTTACGAAACAAAGCAAATGCGATAGTAATTATGGACGAGGTAGATTATAGTGGAAAAATGAACATGTTATTAGAAGACTGGGGAACTTACGTGCCTCTTAAACCTTGAACAACGCTAAGTACAACCAATACCAGAGAGAACAGTGCTATGCACACCACGTGCCAGAGAGAACAGTGCTATGTACACCACGTACTAAATATCCTAAACAGTGAATCATCCTAACTTGATTTTACTAATATTAAGAGTTTAAATACAAATCAAATTAGCAGAGGTAACTATACAAGTGTGCTCCTCGCATTAAGAAATAGTGTTCGGAACGTTCACAATGTTTTGAACAGTCAGAAATGGGTACAAAATTATGACGTATTTAGACATGACTGACCTTAACAATTCACCTACCATGGGTTCCATCCCCACCCATTTAGTGATTTCTTCAAATAATGTTATTACGATTTCCAGAGTCATAATGCCGGCTCTGAAGGGGCTTGAACTAGAGCACGACACAACCACACTGGTGTGGGATTCGTCTGTAAAAACCTACATTTGTGGTCACAGTGGTGGCCCATGCTAACCTTCCTGACTCTAGTAAGATTCACCCTACCCAGTTGGGTGAATCTTACTAGAGTCAGCTGGTCCAGTGGTTTAACACACTGGCCTGAGAGTTTTGAGACTCGCTCGCCATGGGTTCAAACCTCATCCGTTCCCTGATTTGCTTACAATAGTGTTATTACGATTTCGTGAGATTTCAGCCTTTCAAATGTTAAGTAAAAGGTGAAAAACAACAGCACTGTACCAGAAAAAGATAGCTTTAAAGAAGTTAGTCCAATAGACACAAAACAGACATCTATTGGGGCGCAGTGGAAAGCTTACTATGAACCAACATATAATCTACGTGAAATGAAAATATAGCAGACTTGATCTTTACGAACAATGAGGAAGTAATCAGACACAGTATACACTAATTACAAACTCCCGGACACACACAAGCAACTTCATGCGTAGAGAACCTAAGAAATAACCAATGTGACGTTCGGTAAATTTACCTTCCACGATCAGAAAAAAGACTGGGACAAGATAAGCAATAACTGCAAGACATTCCCTGGGTAACAGTCCTGAGGACTCTTAACCTACACCTGTCCATGGAAGACAGTCCTGAGGACTCTTAACCTACACCTGTCCATGGAAGACAGTCCTGAGGACTCTTAACCTACACCTGTCCATGGAAGACAGTCCTGAGGACTCTTAACCTACACCTGTCCATGGAAGACAGTCCTGAGGACTCTTAACCTACACCTGTCCATGGAAGACAGTCCTGAGGACTCTTAACCTACACCTGTCCATGGAAGACAGTCCTGAGGACTCTTAACCTACACCTGTCCATGGAAGACAGTCCTGAGGACTCTTAACCTACACCTGTCCATGGAAGACAGTCCTGAGGACTCTTAACCTACACCTGTCCATGGAAGACAGTCCTGAGGACTCTTAACCTACACCTGTCCATGGAAGACAGTCCTGAGGACTCAACCTACACCTGTCCATGGAAGACAGTCCTGAGGACTCAACCTACACCTGTCCATGGAAAAGCTGAAAACAGAATCATACAAGTCTGTATACAATAATACTCCACTGAGGAAAAACAAATACTGAAAGAGGATGCAGAAAAATGTACAGAAGAAAAACAGTGACTGAGTTGCCTAAAAACACATGTCAACACAAAATAAATATACAGCAAAACATTAGCGATAAAGAGAAGGAGATTACCTGCCAGTTATTGGTTACTGAAGGACCCGTTCACGCTTTATACTATAACTAATAATGGTGCAACCTTTGGTTATCTTTATTCTGGCAACGTTTCGCCACACTGGCTTCTTCGTAGACTCAATTTTGAGAGACTGATTACCTCAAACTCCTCTTATTCCACCTTTTTCTGCATTGGACTGAAGAAGCCACTGTGACGAAACGTTTCCACAATAAAGATACAAAATGTTTCAAAGTGTCTCATTCATCAAGTGTCAGTTTTGCAAACCATTTATTCACAAGAATGACGCTGCTTTAGGGTTTTGAATACAAACAACTGAAACTAAGCAGAATGAGTTCCAGTAATTATCGGTCAGAATGGGGGTAACAACATTTAAACCATACCACGGGCGGGGCTTGAACCCGCGGTTAGAAAGTCTTAAATCTCTAGACCGACGAGTTAGCCACTGGGCCAGCTGGCTACAATAAGATTCATCCAACCAGGTAATTTATACACCACAGGAAGGTGTAACAACATTTAGATTGTACAAGTGATCTGAGCGTTTGGTCGAAGTTCATATCGCAGCGAATCTTGATAAAAAGTGAGCTTGGCCAAGCTAATATTACGTTTCAGCTGACAATCTAAGCTAAGGAAAAGCAGCCCCTGCGACTGCTAAGAAGGAAGCAATAGTCAACTTGATGACGACACAAGACATGTGTGCGACATGTGGGTATCTTCACTCGCCAACCAGTGACTATCATTACAAAGACAATGTGAAAAACGTAGGATTATCGTATTTCGCGGCTTATAAGACTTGTTTTAGTTTCAATGGCTCGGCATCGGACGTAACTGGGAGAGCTACAGCCCACCCCACCCCACACCCCAAACTTATAGCTCCCGTCACTGACCTTCAGTTTATAGGACGCAGGGTAGTTTTTGGAGACATTTTATGGAAAAATGCGTCTAATAAGCCGCTTAATACGGTATATACAAAAGATGAGGTAATTACCTCATGTGATTATACTAGTCCCTCAGCCAGGAGTACTGCTTGCTTACGAAGTCACCTCAGTAAAACACTCATCATTCTAACATTAATTTTCGGTAGTGCATTTGTAATATCAATGACTATTTCCGTATTCTTCCTTTGTCCTTTAAGGACTGGATTCTACAGAATTCTGTATTGTGTATTTTATTTGTTGCAGTAGATTTGGGGCTGTAGTTTACTAAGTCTGGATGTAGGTTAGTTGTCCTTAAGTTAGTGATATAATATACTGCCAGTGTGCGGGTATCGCTAATTTACACGTATGTTACTAAGCAATAATCGCTAACAAGCTATGCAAAACAAATACTGGGGGGAGTTGAATGATAGCTCTAGGTATTGCAACAGGAAAGGCCTAGAGCTATCATTCAACTCCCCCTGTGATTGTTTTGTATATGTTACTATGTATGATAATTGTACTTGTGTGTACCTATATTAATGATTTAGAAAAACACGTAAACAAACACTAGGACATACGTAATTATTAATAAAAGTGTCCTAGTGTTTTCTTACGTGTTCTTCTCAACCAACTTGTCGGTATTTATTAACAAGGTTTATACCACCTATATTAATAAACTCACCATAAGTGTATACTGTGTATTACTGTAAGAGGTATTTTCCACTAGCCTATTGTGTGTTGGTATACTGTTAAAGACCTTCACTTCCTGGGCTTTTCCTGTTTCTTTTTGTTTACTAACTGCGTCCGTTTTGGGATACAGTTAGCACTGAGACTGCGCTCTGGAGGTGAGGTGTTACGGGGTTACCAGCTGTTCTGGCTACCAACACCAACAGTCTGCTTGCTCTAAGATTACTAGTTGTAATATTTTTTTTTTTTGTAGCAATTTAATATTGTATTTGTGTGACCAGTACTTTTAAGTCATGTTTTATTACAAGCGTATAGAAATACAATGACCATGTTACGGAATAGTGACGTAAGATACAGCATTCAGTTCAGACCTGATCAGTCTGACTGTGGCTGTCTTTGTTGTCTATGCCTGCCTAAATACAGAGGCAATGTATATTATGAAAGAATTGGATATCAGATTGGAGGGAGAGAGTATGGAGGAGGTGAATGTGTTCAGATATTTGGGAGTAGATGTGTCAGCAGATGGTTATATGAAGGATGAGGTGAATCATAGAATTGATGAGGGGAAAAGGGTGAGTGGTGCACTAAGGAGTCTGTGGAGACAAAGAACTTTGTCCATGGAATGTATGAGAGTATAGTTATACCAACACTCTTATATGGGTGTGAGACATGGGTGATGAATGTTGCAACAAGGAGAAGGCTGGAGGCAGTGGAGATGTCATGTCTGAGGTCAATGTGTGGTGTGAATATAATGCAGAGAATTCGGAGTTTGGAAATTAGGAGGAGGTGCGGGATTACCAAAACTATTATCCAGAGGGCTGAGGAGGGGTTGTTGAGGTGGTTCGGACATGTAGAGAGAATGGAACGAGACAGAATGACTTCGAGTGTATAAATCTGTAGTGGAGGGAAGGCGGGGTAGGGGTCGGCCTAAGAAAGGTTGGAGGGAGGGGGGTAAAGGAGGTTTTGTGTGCGAGGGGCTTGGACTTCCAGCAAGCATGTGTGAGCGTATTTGATAGGAGTGAATGGAGACAAATGGTTTTAATACTTGACGTGCTGTTGGAGTGTGAGCAAAGTAACATTTATGAAGGGATTCAGGGAAACCGGCAGGCCGGACTTGAGTCCTGGAGATGGGAAGTACAGTGTCTGTACTCTGAAGGAGGGGTGTTAATGTTGCAGTTTTATAACTGTAGTGTAAAGCACCCCTCTGGCAAGACAGTGATGGAGTGAATGATGATGAAAGTTTTTCTTTTTCGGGCCACCCTGCCTTGGTGGGAGACGGCCGATGTGTTAATAAAAAAAAAAATTGTAATTATTTAATGTTAGTAATAATGTTCAATTAATGTATCTATTTTTGCAAGGCCAACGTTTGTTATGTTTTAGGCGAAGTGGGTTCCTGGGTGAGTTGTAAGAACCACCAACCTACGTCCTTATCTCCCTCCCCCTGTCTGTCTGTCTGTCTCTCTTTGTCTCTATCTCTCTCTCACACTCCACACACACACACACACACACACACACACACACACACACACGAGAGTATTTCCCTTGCCTCTCTGTAAACGCGATGATTTGAACCAATGTTTTGACTGGCAGAATGGAACAATGGGGGAAGTGATTCATATATGCCAGTTACTGTTGCAGACACTCCAGTTGTGAGGCTGAAGTTCAGAGTCTGGGTGAGTCAGTCACCAACACGATGACTGACTCTTGCATTTTAAACCACCCAGGACCAGCACACTAGTATTTGGTTACGTGATAGCATCTCGAGAGTTATATGTCAATTCATCCTCTAAACTCGCACGAGTTTGTGTACTCACCTATATGTGGATGCAGGAATCGAGTCACAGCTCCTGGCCCCGCCTCTTAACTGAAGTGCGAGAGAGAGAGAGAGAGAGAGAGAGAGAGAGAGAGAGAGAGAGAGAGAGAGTGTGTGTGTGTGTGTGAGTGAGTGAGTTCTGCCGTGCAGTCAGATCATCAATGCCTCCACGTCTCCAATTTGACTGTCTTTACATTTCAATAGCGCAAAACACTTTCTAATAACGCTCAATGCTTTCTAATAACGCACAATGCTTTCTTATAAAGCAAAACGCTTTTTAATACAGTAACGTAAAATATTTTCTAACGACGACGCTTTCTAACACTCATCATGCTTTCTAATAACGCATGACAATAACGCACACTGCGTCCTAATAACGCCCAACGCGTGCACAACTAGCGGAGAAGGGAGGAAGCAGGCGCCAGGAAGCCACTGGGAAGTATAGGGGAGTCAGTAGGTGCGACACCTAGCCTAACAATAGCCGTCCTTTAACACCTAACTACTGCTAACACCTGTTACTTTACAACACGCTAACTACCTGCCAACTCCGCCCTTCATGACAATACCAACTAAGCCTATTGCTACTTCTAGATTATGATACTAACAATACAAATAATACTAACACTACTACTAATAATAATACTATTAATACTACTAATATGTAATAATATTGGTAGAATTACCCACATTTTATTGTGGCAACGTTTCGCTCTCCAAGAACTTTGACGCGTCTTTGCCACAATAAAATATCGTATTCGTTGAACACAAGTCCTCTTACCTAACATATTGTCGGCAATTATATTATTACTTCTAATGTACACGTACATCTAATAATCTTAGAAATTATCTATTCATCTATCCGTGTTTACTATCCGTGTTTCTGATCCTCCTCACAGTGACCTCAACTATCCCTATCCAAGTCACCTTCTGGTATTTAAACCCTAGGAACGTCCACACCTGTGCTGTGGTAAACACACTTGTGTTTAAACCCTAGGAACGTCCACACCTGTGCTGTGGTAAACACACTTGTGTTTAAACCCTAGGAACGTCCACACCTGTGCTGTGGTAAACACACGTGTTTAAACCCTAGGAACGTCCACACCTGTGCTGTGGTAAACACACTTGTGTTTAAACCCTAGGAACGTCCACACCTGTGCTGTGGTAAACACACTTGTGTTTAAACCCTAGGAACGTCCACACCTGTGCTGTGGTAAACACACTTGTGTTTAAACCCTAGGAAGGTCCACACCTGTGCTGTGGTAAACACACTTGTGTTTAAACCCTAGGAACGTCCACACCTGTGCTGTGGTAAACACACTTGTGTTTAAACCCTAGAACGTCCACACTGTGCTGTGGTAAACACACTTGTGTTTAAACCTAGAACGTCACACTGTGCTGTGGTAAACACACTTGTGTTTAAACCCTAGGAACGTCCACACCTGTGCTGTGGTAAACACACTTGTGTTTAAACCCTAGGAACGTCCACACCTGTGCTGTGGTAAACACACTTGTGTTTAAACCCTAGGAACGTCCACACCTGTGCTGTGGTAAACACACTTGTGTTTAAACCCTAGGAACGTCCACACCTGTGCTGTGGTAAACACACTTGTGTTTAAACCCTAGGAACGTCCACACCTGTGCTGTGGTAAACACACTTGTGTTTAAACCTTAGGAACGTCCACACCTGTGCTGTGGTAAACACACTTGTGTTCCAACTCACTGCCAGTATTCACTGACTACACTGACCTCCACGGACTTACCACTTCCCCGTGTATTTAATGTTCCCCCTCATCATTTCTCTCTCCGTCCGTGTGTATTCACCTAACCTAATTGTGGTTGCAGGGGTCGATTCATAGCTCCTGGCCTCGGTGTGTGTGTGTGTGTTATGTTTGTGTCCCCCCCCTGCGCCCGTATATTTTGTGTGGGCGAAACGTTGGAGAGGAAGGGATAAGATTTTGAAATTAAAGATATAAAATACAGAGATATCAGGAATTAATTTCTTTATATTTTGTTTTAGCAGACGATTATAAGGAAGCAGTTGAAGTCACTAACACAAACCTTTCATACACAGTTTCAAGAGCAAGTCTGACAGACGAGCAATGCAAATATCCACTAAAAATGAGTCAAGGCAACTTATAATAGTGGGACCAGGAGCTGTGACTACCCTTCAAGCACAACTGCATGGACACTCACACATACAAACACCTGTTATAACAGTCTCAAACAAAGTCTTCTACAACCGTATAAAACAAAAGACATTACAAAAAAGATCAAGCAAGGTCTCCTAGAGAGGTGGAACAAAGACAACAAAAACCAACAAGAGAAAGTTGACCTATAATTGTTGAGGTCAAACAGCAGCGCTAACAACTTCCTGTGACCTGGCAGGACAGCCACGGAGAATGTGGTCAAGGCAAAACAGCAGCTTTTATTATGTCACTACTCAACGAAAGTGGGTATATCAGTCTAGTTCTGCTAGACCACCGGTTCTTAACCAGGGGGCCCTCGTCCCCCTCCCTTGGATGGGGAGCGAAAGTAATTACAGAGCAGATATAAACAGTGCAAAAAAATCTCACTAAATTAGTTTTCACTTTATATGTTGTGAATTTGCGACTTGCTCCTTACAAAGACTTTTGTGAATAGTTTAAAATAAACTTATGAAAACTAATTTCTCATTTTTTACTTTTCACATTTAGAATTTTATGAGGGAAGGGGGGAGGGCGTGGATTATTATTACTATCAAAATTAATCGCTAAATCCCACAAGGATCACACAGAGGAGGGCGTACAGATGACTAACAGCTGCGATAGGTAGCGCCACACAAAATATGTTAAGAACCACTATGCAAGGGCTTGATACGAAGTAAGCTGTCATTGGCCTTATAAACCACAACAACTACTATACAAGACAGTTTACCTCGGATTTAGTGCTTACTCGTCAATGTAATGTTAGTGACAACAAACGTTGTTTTCCCAGTCATAACTCATCACACAGGATGGTTGTCATACGTCAGGTGATGCAATCTGTCAGCCTAAAATGGGAAAATTCAGTAGAGCAACGAGGATATCGTTGTCATACGTCAGGTGATGCAATCTGTCGCCTAAAATGGGAAAATTCAGTAGAGCAACGAGGATATCGTTGTCATACGTCAGGTGATGCAATCTGTCAGCTTGAGGTGGGAAAATTCAGTGGAGCAACGAGGATATTGTCAAGTATTCATGAAGGGTTCAGTAGCTACGACAGATAAAGTGGGTACATTAACCTTTATTTTTGTATATCAGTGACATTCAGTACCGACAAGATGAATTAGACACATGTACAACATCTGGGTATCATTATTTGTAGACGTTTCGCCCTCCAGTGGCTTTATCAATACAAGAACATGGACATAATATGAAGACTGTACTCACCTAATTGTGGTTGCAGGGGTCGAGACTCAGCTCGACTGTGTGTGTGTGTGTGTGTGTGTGTGTACTCACCTAATTGTAGTTGCAGGGGTCGATACTCAGCTCCTGGCCCCGCCTCTTCGCTGTCTGCTACTGGGTCTCTGCTCTCCCTGCTCCATGAGCTTTATCATACCTTGTCTTAAAACTATGTATGGTTCCCGCCTCCACTATATCGTTTGCTAGACTATTCCACTTCCTGACTACTCTATGGCTGAAGAAATGCTTCCTAACATCCCTTTGACTCATTTGAGTCTTCAGCTTCCAGTGTGTGTGTGTGTGTGTGTATTTTACCGATTAGTAGTTCATGAACAATACTTACACTCAGATACTCTAAGGTTTTCATTACACAACTGCCTCACCAGACCTGTACACCCATCCAAGCATGTTATTGTGTCACTATTTGTTCAACCTTTCAGCTAAGACCTACACGAGGCTTTAAGCAGGTGAAACGTCGTACTGAAACATGTTTCCCCTCTGCTTCAAGTCTTATTTCCACGTGTCAGCTACACCACATTTCAAGGTGGATACACCAGACACATCCACAGGTTCTCGAGTCAATACAACAGAGATACGTGACAAGTGTTGATGCCCAACAATGGCGGCCAAGGGGTGAGAGTTGCGCCTCTCACCACTTTGGTCCCGGGTTCGTGTCCCGGAAAGGGTAGTCTTCTATAAACCAAAATTACAGGTTGACAAGTCTTGTTCCCTACCGTAAACCGAATCTCAGAGTTCTTTTACTATGGCACCCCAGCCTAAGACCATACCTCATTGCTGACTGCCTGGTCGACCAAACTGTTGCTGCTAGCCGCCCACAGACCCACGTAGTCCATCACAACCTGACACTTCCAACAGGCAGTGATCTAGTTTCCTCTTCACACCTCTTAACTAATCACGTTTGTCAAACTAATGAGGCGAGCCCAAGAGCTAGAGCCCGCAACCTCCACTCACAAACTCTAGGTTAATACGCACGCTCCCTGTACATAAATAGCATGGAATTTACGACCGGAAATTAAGTGTAATTACAAGAGGGACTAAAACAATACACAATTTAATATTTTAGTGATATATGCAGACCAAGGTGCCAGAACCTCCAAACCAGTACCAAGAACCCCCGCTGGAACCTTAACACGGCTGATACATGCAGACCAAGGTGCCAGAACCTCCAAACCAGTACCAAGAACCCCCGCTGGAACCTTAACACGGCTCGCGGGTCAGTCACAACTGCTGGAAAATCTTTCCTAAAGTTTCACAGTGATGGTGACCCGTCAGTGCTTGTGTACATTCATAACTCTCCCATACATTCAGTGGGTTGAAATCCCTGTACCAGGTTTCGCTTCCTCCTGCACCATTATCAACTCGCGAATTATTTTGAATTATTTGAATCAAGGCATTATGACCTTTATTCTTTCTCTCTCTCTCTCTCTCTCTCTCTCTCTCTCTTGGTATACTCCATTACTCTCCTGATTGGAGTTTCAAGTTTATCCAGATTCTCCTGTCTCTGACCAATCACAACAACTTTAAAGACCTAAAAGGGGTTAATACGACTATTTTGGCAAATATAAATTACACTTGGTCATTATTTTCATGTGACACAAAATTATGATACTTGCTCATAATGCATGATATGAAGGAAAGTGCATGATATGAAGGAAAGTGCATGATATGAAGGAAAGTGCATGATATGAAGGAAAGTGCATGATATGAAGGAAAGTGCATGATATGAAGGAAAGTGCATGATATGAAGGAAAGTGCATGATATGAAGAAAAGTGCATGACTTGTGTATCATCTGGCAATGAGGCTCATGTGCACACGCATAAACAATGAGGCTCATGTGCACACGCATAAACAATGAGGCTCATGTGCACACGCATAAACAGTCACAAAAATGAAGGCATGCCACACCTGTTTGTAGTGTAGGTGGGTGGGGAGAGTAGGTGGGTGGGGAGAGTAGGTGGGTGGGGGAGTAGGTGGGTGGGGGAGAGTAGGTGGGTGGGGGAGAGGGGTAGGTGGTTGGGGAGAATAGGTGGTTGGGGAGAGTAGGTGGGTGGGAGAGAGTAGGTGGGTGGGGAGAGTAGGTGGGTGGGAGAGAGTAGGTGGGTGGGGAGAGTAGGTGGATGGGGGAGAGAGACACACACACAGGGTACCGGTGAAAACTTTGGACTACTATACAGAAAGCCCCTTGTTATGCTGAGCATTTCCCGCAAATTAGGTCAGTTTTGTCCCAGGATGCGACCCACACCAGTCCACTAACACCCAGGTACCCATTTTACTGATAGGTGAACAGGGACAGCAGGTGTCTTCAGGAAACACGTCTTAATGTCTCAACCTATACCGGGAATCGACCCACGGACCTCAATGTCTGAGCTGAGTGCACTACCAATAGAGCAATGGACATGTCCATCACAACCTGCTTGATCCGACACACACGCAGGTAGTGATCCAGTTTCCTCCTCAATACTTCCATTCTCGTGCAGGCAACAAGTTGAAGAGTCGAGGCCCACGGACACTAAGTACCTAGAAAACCACGGTCAAGGATGTACTAAGGTTCTAGAGAACCACGGTCCATGATGCACTAAGGTTCTAGAGTCACGGTCCATGTATTAAGGTTCTAGAGAGCCACTGTTCTTGATGTACTAAGGTTCTAGAGAGCCACGGTCCATGATGTACTAAGGTTCTAGAGCCACAGTCCATGATGTACTAAGGTTCTAGAGCCACAGTCCATGATGTACTAAGGTTCTAGAGCCACGGTCCATGATGTACTAAGGTTCTAGAGCCACGGTCCATGATGTACTAAGGTTCTAGAGCCACGGTCCATGATGTACTAAGGTTCTAGAGCCACGGTCCATGATGTACTAAGGTTCTAGAGCCACGGTCCATGATGTACTAAGGTTCTAGAGCCACGGTCCATGATGTACTAAGGTTCTAGAGCCACGGTCCATGATGTACTAAGGTTCTAGAGCCACGGTCCATGATGTACTAAGGTTCTAGAGCCACGGTCCATGATGTACTAGGTTCTAGAGCCACGGTCCATGATGTACTAAGGTTCTAGAGCCACGGTCCATGATTACTAAGGTTCTAGAGCCACGGTCCATGATGTACTAAGGTTCTAGAGCCACGGTCCATGATGTACTAAGGTTCTAGAGCCACGGTCCATGATGTACTAAGGTTCTAGAGCCACGGTCCATGATGTACTAAGGTTCTAGAGTCACGGACCATGTATTAAGGTTCTAGAGAGCCACGGTTCTTGATGTACTAAGGTTCTAGAGAACCACGGTCCATGTATTAAGGTTCTAGAGAACCACGGTTCTTGATGTACTAAGGTTCTAGAGAGCCACGGTCCATGATGTACTAAGGTTCTAGAGTCACGGTCCATGGTGTACTAAGGTTCTGGAGAGCCACAGTCCATGGTGTACTAAGGTTCTAGATTCATGGTCCATGATGTACTAAGGTTCTGGAGAGCCACAGTCCATGATGTACTAAGGTTCTAGAGCCACGGTCCATGATGTACTAAGGTTCTAGAGCCACGGTCCATGATGTACTAAGGTTCTAGAGCCACGGTCCATGATGTACTAAGGTTCTAGAGCCACGGTCCATGATGTACTAAGGTTCTAGAGCCACGGTCCATGATGTACTAAGGTTCTAGAGCCACGGTCCATGATGTACTAAGGTTCTAGAGCCACGGTCCATGATGTATAAAGGTTCTAGAGTCACGGTCCATGGTGTACTAAGGTTCTAGAGCCACGGTCCATGATGTACTAAGGTTCTAGAGCCACGGTCCATGATGTACTAAGGTTCTAGAGCCACGGTCCATGATGTACTAAGGTTCTAGAGTCACGGACCATGTATTAAGGTTCTAGAGAGCCACGGTTCTTGATGTACTAAGGTTCTAGAGAACCACGGTCCATGTATTAAGGTTCTAGAGAACCACGGTTCTTGATGTACTAAGGTTCTAGAGAGCCACGGTCCATGATGTACTAAGGTTCTAGAGTCACGGTCCATGGTGTACTAAGGTTCTGGAGAGCCACAGACCATGGTGTACTAAGGTTCTAGATTCACGGTCCATGATGTACTAAGGTTCTGGAGAGCCACAGTCCATGATGTACTAAGGTTCTAGAGCCACGGTCCATGATGTACTAAGGTTCTAGAGCCACGGTCCATGATGTACTAAGGTTCTAGAGCCACGGTCCATGATGTACTAAGGTTCTAGAGCCACGGTCCATGATGTACTAAGGTTCTAGAGCCACGGTCCATGATGTACTAAGGTTCTAGAGCCACGGTCCATGATGTACTAAGGTTCTAGAGCCACGGTCCATGATGTACTAAGGTTCTAGAGCCACGGTCCATGATGTACTAAGGTTCTAGAGCCACGGTCCATGATGTACTAAGGTTCTAGAGCCACGGTCCATGATGTAATAAGGTTCTAGAGCCACGGTCCATGATGTACTAAGGTTCTAGAGCCACGGTCCATGATGTACTAAGGTTCTAGAGCCACGGTCCATGATGTACTAAGGTTCTAGAGCCACGGTCCATGATGTACTAAGGTTCTAGAGCCACGGTCCATGATGTACTATGGTTCTAGAGCCACGGTCCATGATGTATAAAGGTTCTAGTCACGGTCCATGGTGTACTAAGGTTCTAGAGCCACGGTCCATGATGTACTAAGGTTCTAGAGCCACGGTCCATGATGCACTAAGGTTCTAGAGCCACGGTCCATGATGTACTAAGGTTCTAGAGTCACGGTCCATGGTGTACTAAGGTTCTAGAGCCACGGTCCATGATGTACTAAGGTACTGTTAACAGTAGGAAGGTTAGTGTGGTATAGGGTCTTACGCCCTTCACTACGTCTCCCCACAGACTTATTTAGGTACAGTAATTAGGTATCAACCTCTCAGGGGATACCTTATTACTGTAGGATATTTCTTCCTACAAAGATTCCGTCTGATAACTTAACGCATCTTCTGCTCGGGTTCAAACTTTCAGCATTTACCTTGAAGGAAAGTTTGGATTGTTACTGGCGTGTCGAGGTGCCAATCTATGAATATTTTCCATGTATATGTCTCGGAAACTTCCGTGATATAAAGTGAGAATGTATCTTCCGATCAGCTTCAAACTTACAACACTAGTGCATGGAAATGTTTATTAAAAAAAAAAAGGTTTGGGTCCTGGGATCTTTATCAAGGTCCCAGGACCTTAACTTTGTCCTAGTGTTTGCTCCCGTATCTTTCTAAAGTTCCAGTGTACAGTAAAATTACCCACTGGACAAATTTTTTTTTTTTTTTTTTTTTTGTAAATATAACTTTCATAATTTGCCTCGCTTACTGAATAATATATTTTTGTGCAATTTTATTTATATGTTTACTGAGCCTTCATTACCCCCCGAGATTTTAATTTTTATAATTTACCCCGGTTGTAATACACCATAATTTTTAAAAGGGGTGGACCGGTAAGCCAGCGGAAGGCCTCGGTCAGATGACCAGAAGCTCCAACGGCGAGTCATCATCTAAGACCCGCGTCAGGAAACACCTGTCCGGTGTCCTGACGAACCTACCCTACCCGGTTCCCCAACCTCTGTATCTAAACCAAGGTTCACACTGTTCAACAGTGTAGGTGCCAATTTGTCTAATTTTGAATGTGTACATCTGGTAGCTCTACCCGGGTTCTCCCTGCCAGTTTTGTAATGAAAAACTAACATGATTATAGCGAATTAAGCATCGGATAAACTACGAAGAGAAAGTTGAACAAAAACTCTTCATTGGGCAAATTTAGGTTAATTCTCCCATGAAGAAAACTCGGGAAACATCCCCAGTCTGGGAAGACAATGACACGAGACAAGAAGGAAAATAAACACTGATAGAAGATCCACAACGGCAGGCTGGGGGTTGTGGGATACACGGCAGGCTGGGGTTGTGGGATACACGGCAGGCTGGGGTTGTGGGATACACGGCAGGCTGGGGTTGTGGGATACACGGCAGGCTGGGGTTGTGGGATACACGGCAGGCTGGGGTTGTGGGATCACGGCAGGCTGGGGTTGTGGGATACACGGCAGGCTGGGGTTGTGGGATACACGGCTGGCTGGGGTTGTGGGATACACGGCAGGCTGGGGTGTTGTGGGATACACGGCAGGCTGGGGTTGTGGGATCACGGCGGCTGGGGTTGTGGGATACACGGCAGGCTGGGGTTGTGGGATACACGGCAGGCTGGGGTTGTGGGATACACGGCAGGGGCTGGGGTTGTGGGATACACGGCAGGCTGGGGTTGTGGGATACACGGCTGGCTGGGGTTGTGGGATACACGGCTGGCTGGGGTTGTGGGATACACGGCAGGCTGGGGTTGTGGGATACACGGCAGGCTGGGGTTGTGGGATACACGGCAGGCTGGGGTTGTGGGATAGCCTTTTAACAGGCAGGCTGGGGGTGTGGGTGTTGGGATACACGGCAGGCTGGGGTTGTGGGATACACGGCAGGCTGGGGTTGTGGGATACACGGCAGGCTGGGGTTGTGGGATACACGGCTGGCTGGGGTTGTGGGATACACGGCAGGCTGGGGTTGTGGGATACACGGCAGGCTGGGGTTGTGGGATACACGGCTGGCTGGGGTTGTGGGATACACGGCAGGCTGGGGTTGTGGGATACACGGCGGCTGGGGTTGTGGGATACACGGCAGGCTGGGGTTGTGGGATACACGGCAGGCTGGGGTTGTGGGATACACGGCAGGCTGGGGTTGTGGGATACACGGCAGGCTGGGGTTGTGGGATACACGGCTGGCTGGGGTTGTGGGATACACGGCAGGCTGGGGTTGTGGGATACACGGCTGGCTGGGGTTGTGGGATACACGGCTGGCTGGGGTTGTGGGATACACGGCAGGCTGGGGTTGTGGGATACACGGCAGGCTGGGGTTGTGGGATACACGGCTGGCTGGGGTTGTGGGATACGGCAGGCTGGGGTTGTGGATACGGCAGGCTGGGGTTGTGGGATACACGGCTGGCTGGGGTTGTGGGATACACGGCAGGCTGGGGGTTGCTGGGATACACGGCAGGCTGGGGTTGTGGGATACACGGCTGGCTGGGGTTGTGGGATACACGGCAGGCTGGGGTTGTGGGATACACGGCGGCTGGGGTTGTGGGATACACGGCAGGCTGGGGTTGTGGGATACACGGCTGGCTGGGGTTGTGGGATACACGGCAGGCTGGGGTTGTGGGATACACGGCTGGCTGGGGTTGTGGGATACACGGCCTAGGCATGGGGGTTGTGGGATACACGGCTGGGGTTGGGTACATGGGGTTGTGGGATACACGGCGGCTGGGGTTGTGGGATACACGGCAGGCTGGGGTTGTGGGATACACGGCAGGCTGGGGTTGTGGGATACACGGCAGGCTGGGGTTGTGGGATACACGGCTGGCTGGAGTTTTGGGATACACGGCTGGCTGGGGTTGTGGGATACACGGCAGGCTGGGGTTGTGGGATACACGGCTGGCTGGGGTTGTGGTATACACGGCTGGCTGGGGTTGTGGGATACACGGCAGGCTGGGGTTGTGGGATACACGGCAGGCTGGGGTTGTGGGATACACGGCAGGCTGGGGTTGTGGGATACACGGCAGGCTGGGGTTGTGGGATACACGACTGGCTGGAGTTTTGGGATACACGGCAGGCTGGGGTTGTGGGATACACAGCAGGCTAAGGTTGTGGGATACACAGCAGGCTAAGGTTGTGGGATACACAGCAGGCTAAGGTTGTGGGATACAAGGGCTACCTCTGCAACTGCACATCGACCACCTCAAGTTAACTCCCAAGGATTAACCAGAGTAACCCAAGATAACTAACAAGGTTGGTATCCATTTTCAGTGGTGTTGTTAGACCTTCCTCTGAGGTGTGAGCCACAACAATGGGATAACTCCCAGGCATTAACTCACTGACACACAGATTAACATGTATCAGAAGGACCCCAATGGAAACAAGTCACTGACTTTTCTGAGGGGGGGTATCCTACCTGGTGGGTATTCCGGGTATCAACGCCCCCGCGGCCCGGTCCACGACCAGGCCTCCCGGTGGATCAGGGCCTGATCAACCAGGCTGTTACTGCTGGCCCAACGTAGTCCAACGTACGAATCACAGCCCGGCTGATCTGGCACCGACTAAGTATCTGTCCAGATCCTTCTTGAAGGCAGCCGGGGGGCTATTGGTAATTCCCCTTATATATGGTGGGAGGCTGTTGAACAGTCTTGGGCCCCTGACACTTATGGTATTTTCTCTTAGTGTACCAATGGCGCCCCTACTTTTCACTGGGAGTATTTTGCACCGCCTGTCCAGTCTTTTACTTTCGTAGGGAATGATTTGTTTGCAGATTCGAGACCATTCCTTTTAGGATTTTCCAAGTGTAGATTATGACATATCTCTCTCGCCTGCGTTCCTGTGAGTACAAGTCAAGTGCTTCCAAGCGTTCGCAGTAGCTGAGGTGTTTGATGGAACTTACATGTGCAGTAAAGGTTCTCTGTACATTCTCTAGATATGCAATTTTACCTGCTTTGAACGAAAATGTTAATGTACAGCAGTATTCCAGCCTAGGAAGAACAAGTGATTTAAAAAAAGGATCATCATTGGCTTGGCATCTCTTGTTTTGAACGTTCTCATTATCCATCCTATCATTTTCTTTGCAGTTGTGATAGTGGCACTGTTGTGATCCTTGAAAGTGAGATCCTCAGACATTACCACTCCCAGGTCCCTCGCATTATTTTTTCGCTCTATTGTATGATCAGTTTGTAGTATACTCAGTTCTTATTATTTCCTCCAGTTTTCCATAACGGAGTAGTTGGAATTTATCTTCAATGAACATCACATTGTTTTCCGTTGTCCATTGGAAAACTTGGTTTATATCTTCTTGAAGGTTAATCGTGTCCTCAATAGATGACAGTCTCATGCAGATCCTAGTATCGTCTGCAAAGGATGACACGGTGCTGTAGATTACATCTCGGTCTATGTTTGATATGAGGATGAGGAACAGGATGGGGGAGAGTACTGTGCCTTGTGGAACAGAGCTTTTCACTATGGCAGCTTCCGATTTAACTCTGTTTACCACTATTGGTTAGAAAGTTGAAGATCCATCTCCCCACTTTGCCAGTTATTCCTTTCGTACGTATTTGCGCGCTATTACGCCATGATCGCACTTGTCAAAGGCTTTTGCAAAGATCTGTGAATAATACATCTGCAATCTGTTTCTTCCAGTGCATCCAAGACCATATCATAGTGATCCAGTAGTTGCGAGAGGCAGGAGCGACCTGCCCTGAACCCTTGTTGCCCTGGATTGTGCAGTTTTTGGGAATCCAAGTGGTTTGCAATCATGCTCCTTAGCACTCTTTCAAAGATTTTTATGATGTGGGACGTTTGAGCTGTTTGTCTATAGTTCTTAGCTAATGCTTTGCTGCCACCTTTATGGAGTGTGGCTATATCCGTTGTTTTTAGTGACCGGAATTTCACCATGTCTAACCTGGTTCTCCATAGTATACTTAGGACACGCGAAAGGGGTTTCTTGCAGTTCTTAATGAACACAGAGTTCCACGAATCTGGGCCTGGGGCTGAGTTCATGGACATGTTTGTCAATGGCTTTCTCAAAATCTATCTGAGTTAGGGTAATGTCGGAAATCTGGCATGCATTGATGGAGTTTTGAGGCTCATTCATGAAAAAATAATTTGGATTGTCGATCTTTAGACTGATTAGTGGCTCGCTAAACAGAGTCGTATTGGGATTTCAGTATCTCAATCATTTCTGTGTAAGTCCCATCTTGTCTGAGCAAGGGCCCGATACTAAATGTGGTATTTGCCTTGCTTTTGGCACATGAAAAGAAATATTTCGAATTCCTTTCAATTTCACTTTTAGCTCCCGTCTCTCCTGGGTCCTGTACGAATCCTTTAACTTAAGTTTGATACTTTCCACTTCCCTGGTCAGCGCTTCCTTCCATGTATCAGATAATCTAGCATTCTTGAGGAGCTCAGTGGTTCTTCATCGTCTTCTGTAGAGGGAGCGTCTTTCTCTCTCCAGTTTACTTCTTCTCTTCTTTCTTAAGGGAATACGCCTTGAACATACTTCAGCTGCCAGTAAGTTGATATCTTCCCAACATGTTTCATTTAAGACCTGGTTCACCTGGTCCCAGTTGATGTTTTTGTTGTTAAAGTTGTATTTGGTGAAGACACATCCTAGGTAATTTACACACACGTTATGATGTATGATAATTTGTGTAACCGTATTTATGTGCAGCTGTTCTACTGACTGGTCCGTAACCCTTACTACTAGGTACAAGGTACTATTGCTATTTCTACTACTAGTATTGCTACAACTGTTACTGCTACTATTTCTGCTGCTACTACTACTACTATTACCTCCCCCCCCTCCCTTTCTCCGATTGTCTTCTCTTTTTATCTTTTTCCTCAGTTGTGACGTTTCGATCCAGGACAGACCGAAACGTCGTCTAAACTTTTATCTTTAAGTGTGAGTTATTTGTTAATCAAATAATTTATCTACCCAAACTACAGACATAAGTAACAATATATTTGTAATATACAGAAGAGAACCAGTGTTGTAGCTACAGATATAATGTACAGGGGTAGAGGGCTAAACTACTGTTATCCTGCCACCCAAGCACCGAGTTTGTGGTTAAAAAAAAAAAAAACATTAGAAAACGTTTCGGTCCTGGGACCTTGATCAAAAGTGATCAAGGTCCAAAAAATTTACTAAAAAAAATATCCTAGTGTTTACATAGTTTGTGTCCCCCATATCCATCCTAAGAGGGCCTGTAATGTACCTTTCCAGCACACTCCACACTGGTTTATTTACAAAGAATATTATTGGCCGAGTAGAGAGTTCCTTGTGTGAGATTCAGGACACCAACTGGTTTATTTACAAGGAATATTTTTGGCCAGGTACAGAGAGTTTCCTGTGTGAGATTTATCTTACAAACTAAATGGGAGCGAGAATCATGAGTGTTGAGGGAGAGTAGTAGATTTGAGCTGCTTCTCCTCTCTAGCCCAACCTCTCCTCGAGGGTAGAAATTGGGAGTATGGAGGCATTTACTTTAAAACAAAATTGGATACATCAATAGTGTGCTGCTACTTTATCATATAGAATAGGTTAGCAGCATAATACTGGTGTATCCAATTTTATTTAAATCTCTTTCCACTACTACTATCCTCTTCTCCCAAAACTCCACCTATTGATAACCCACACCTCAGCAAGGACACCAATGGAAATAAGTCACTGACTTTTTTGAGTTATCCTAAGTAATTTACAAATGTTAAACTATGTATGATAATTGTTTTATTTATACCTGTACCTAAATAAACTTACTAACAACCCAAACCACACTTCCCCTCACCTCCCCTCCATAATCCCTTCCCCAACAATCCCCCTTTCCCAACCCCTAACCACCACAACTCCAATTTCCGTCAATTCGTCCCCACCACAACTTCAATTTCTGTCTATCCTTCCACCCCCACAACAACCCCAATTTCCGTCAATCCCTCCTCCCTTCCCTCCTATTTCAACTAATTCCGCACCCTTGCCAGCTCACATTTTCAGCCACAGAGTAGTCAGGAAGTGGAATAGTCTAGAGAAATAGTGGAGGCAGGAACCATACACAGTTTTAAGACAAAGGGAAAGCTATGATACAAAAAGTTTCTCATGGAGAAAAGGGAGAGCAACAGACCAGTAGCGGACAAGAAGAAGAGGGACGGGGCCGGAGCTGTACCACGACCCCCCTCAACTCACAATTTTTACAATTTGTGAGTTCATTCAAACAGAATTAACACAGTTTTTATACAGCAAAAGAGTCGGAATGCAATGGCGACCACTTACAAAAAAAAAAAAAAATCAGACTAGGCCTCCTGAATAAGAGGAAATATTACAGGACTAAGATCTATTAAGAAACACAGGACAGTGTATAATATATATGCATAGAAGTTTGAAAAATGTTCTTGTCACGGAGATAAATAGTATAAAATATCGACACGATGGATAAGCAGACAAATGCAGTATAAGACCCTTTAAAAAACACACGTGTCAATATATACTAAAAATTTTAATTTCTTACAATAAATATAAAAATATGACACGATATAAATATAAATAGTATAATATCCTTTGACTATGTATAAATATATATATATAATATAATATATATATAAATATAAATATATATATAAAAATATAAATATATAATATAAATATAAATATATATATAAATAATAATATAAAATAAAATATATATATAAATATAAATATATATATAAATATAAATATATATATATAATATATATATATATAAAAATATAAATATAATATATAATATAAATATATATAAATAATATAAATATAAATATATATAAATATATATATAAATATAAATATAAAATATAAATATAAATATATATATAAATATAAATATAATATATAAAATATAAATATATATATATAAATATAAATATATATATAATATAAATATAAATATATATATATAAAATATAAATATATATATATAAATATAAATATATATATAAATATAAATATATATAAAATATAAATATATATATAAATATAAATATATATATAAATATAAATATATATATAAATATAAATATATATATAAATATAAATATATATATATAATATAAATAATATATAAATATAAATATATATATAAATATAAATATATATATAAATATAAATATATATATAATATAATATATATATAAATATAAATATATATATAAATATAAATATATATATAAATATAAATATATATATAAATATAAATATAATATATAATATAAATATATATATAAATATAAATATAATATAATATAAATATATATATAAATATAAATATAAATATAAATATATATATAAATATAAATATATATATAAATATAAATATATATATAAATATAAATATATATATAAATATAAATATATATATAAATATAAATATATATATAAATATAAATATATATATAAATATAAATATATATATAAATATAAATATATATATATAAATATATATATAAATATATATATATAAATATATAAATATAAATATATATATATAAATATATATATATATATAAATATATATATATATATAAATATAAATATAAATAAATATATATATAAATATAAAAATATAAATATATAAATATAAATATATATATAAATATAAATATATATATAAATATAAATATATATATAAATATAATATAAATATAAATATATAAATATAAATATAAATATATATATATAAATATAAATATATAAATATAAATATATATATATAAATATATATATAAATATAAATATATATATAAATATATATATAAATATATATATAAATATAAATATATAAATATATATATAAATATATATATAAATATATATATAAATATAAATATATATATAAATATAAATATATATATACATATAAATATATATATAAATAATCCACCTCTGGTGCAAATTGTGGGACCCATAGCCTCGGAGAAGTGGATAAAAAGGCATCAAGGAAGAATATTTGGATTTCTTCCTGAAGCCGTTTGAATAT
This sequence comes from Cherax destructor, assembly GCA_009830355.1. Taxonomy (NCBI): domain Eukaryota; kingdom Metazoa; phylum Arthropoda; class Malacostraca; order Decapoda; family Parastacidae; genus Cherax; species Cherax destructor. The sequence goes on along the minus strand of WNWK01013798.1, from coordinate 662 downwards.
TCCACTTCTCCTACCACCCCATCCTATATACACACATACATACATATAAATGCTTTATTAATAGACAGAATACATTTATAAAACACAAACATGAACATGAATACAATGGTACAATATGTCAAAGATTATGAATCTCCTCCAGCTCCTCCGAAGCCGGACGCGAGCCGAGTATGCAGCATGCGTTTCCCCTCTGGATGGCCACGCTGAGACGCTGGAACATGAACGTGGCTGCCCTTGGGTCCCTGGTGGTGTCGATGAGTCTGGAACCCAGCTCTTTAAGGAAACGTGTTGCATTTTTTCCCCACGCTCCCAAGGTCTCGATCCCACTGGGACAAATTTATACTGTTGGCTTATGTCCCTGTACTTGCCGATCTTGTACTCCTCTCTGTGGTCAGCAGCTCCTCCCTGTCGCCCAACACTGTGATGGATGTAAGTGTCAGCCAGTGTCGACACGCAGGTATAATCCCATGCTAAGAGCTTGCCATTCTTCCAAGGATAGATGGTGATCCCGTCGGGGCGGTTTGCTGGGTTGTGGGCGTTGTTGGCTGCTAGTGATCGAGCTCTCTCTCGGCTGGGCATCCAGCTGTAGCGAGGTTCTCTTTATGATGTCGTTGACCTCATTGTGTCTTGCATGCCAACCCTTGGTTTTAGAACAGTTAAGA